>JAECUM010065790.1:0-10109 GCA_016617855.1 Megalonaias nervosa | reverse complement strand
TATTTCTTATTTTTATCTTTATTATATTGTCTGCCAACTAAGCCATTAAATTTTTTTTATCCAAACGTAATGTCCTTTATAAACAGCAAGTTTATTGTGTTTTGTGTAGCTTTTTCTGAGATGTATCTGGGATAAACATTTTCACGCTCGTTAAGACCAAACACATTAACTGAAACACCACTTTGTCCCTCAAACTTTGGTATTTGATTTTCTGCAACTGGAAAATTAATGTCATTAAAATTTAATTTTGATACGTGACAAATATCTTTGTCAACCCGATCAGCATTTCTTTCTGCTGAAAACATCGCAGAAAGAATAGCCCACTGGAAACATTTGTTATCAAAGTTCTTTACGTTTATGCAACATTTTTTGTTTTTAATCTTTTGAGGCAGGTCAAAGTTAGAGTTACCGCGAAGTACGTTATATCTTGCTGTGTGAAATAACATTTCATCCACCACCTCAAATTTCCAACGTGACCCTGATGCAGTAAATTCATCCAGTTTTCTATTTATTTCCTGATGTATTTCATCGGCAACTAAGGAAACATTTGTTCCAGCTAATATTTTTCTTGATTTAGCTGTTAATATGGTCTCTGTATCTTCTTACGATGCATGTAACTTTGATAAATAACATGATACTGTACTATTAGTTTGTACTTTTATGTACTGCAAGTTCTCGCGTTACAGTCGGATGTAGAAGATGAAAAAAAGTTGTAGAGTTAAAATTTGCTAAAATATTTTGATTATCAAATTTATAACTGTTATCGTAACTGAAAAACGCGGTAGCTATTTTTGCAGGTCCTCCTATAAAGCTCTTTTTGACTATATCTCGCAATTTCAGCATTGTTATATAACTTTATATATATTTAATTGATATCGCTAGTTAAAAAACTTATTAGAGATATAAATTGTTTAAGATATAATGACACAAAATTTGAGTTACATAAGACTGACGGCAGAGGAACAGGAAGAATATCATGTTCATCCGATTTATAATAGTTATGAGGGAAATATGTTAGGTTCAGTGATTCACGTCAAGTACGGAAAACCGTGTGGTAAATCAGCACCAGCTGGTTATAAGATTAGCGTAAAATCGGAAGGAGATACCGAGAGAGTTGAAATCTTTAGAAAAGATTTTATTTATACATTATTTTGCGATGAAATTTCAGAAGGACAACGAGTTTATAGAGTAAATAACTCGATTAACGATGATAATATTGAAAACTTGTCTTTGCAAGATGAATTTCAGCCTCATCCCGTGTTTGATCTTTACGAGGCTAGTGATCGCGGGATTATTCGAAATATCCAAACAAAAAAAGTGTTAGGTAATTTGCATGGCAGTGGTTATCTTAGAATAATGGTCAGAGGAACACTAACTGATCAAGTTAATTATTATAGCCACATATTTGTTTACGAAACTTTTAACGGACCTATACCTAATGATTTGGTAATAGACCACGTCAACGGCGATAAAACAGATAATCGTCTAGAAAATCTCGAACTTGTTACGCCTAAGGAAAATAACAGACGAGGACGAGGCAGTTGTATTAATTTCAGATGTCCTGCTAAAACTATAATGTCATATAACATAAGTACAGGTGAAGAATTAAAATTTCCTTCAATGTATGCTGCAGCAAAACATTTTAAAATTAATTCTAGGGCAGTAAAAGATGTAGCAGATGGAAGAACAAGATCAGCAACATCAATGTCAACATTTGACAAAATTATCTTCAAATACGACAATTAATTATATTTTCTAGCTCGTTTTTAGTTAAGCAAATTATAAGCAGACATTAACATATCATCTCTATCAAACCTCAGCGTTATTACTGCGCTTGCATTAAGTTTTTTTTTTCTGCTGCTGTTAGCAGAATTTTATTGGAATCACCTTGCATCCCATTAACGTTAACAAAATATGAACTGTACCCCGACAAACATTTACCCCCTGCTTAGGCTAATTCTTTGTAATTTAATATATTAACTTTCTGATGATATTTTATCTCGTTAGTCATCTTATAACAATAAATTAGATAAAAATATATTATAATATGGACCTAATGAAACGACTTGGTGATATATTCGCAGACGCGCCAGCCAGCGATGTAATCGACAGCGACGATATACCTGCCGGTTACACCGAGGATGACATTTCATTTAACAAAGACTACGAACAAAACGAGATCATAGGTGTAGTTGATAAAAAAATTACAGCAGACCGACAACTGGACGATATGATGTTAAGTATCATATCTCAAAGAAAATCTCGAAATTTAATTTTTCAGTAGATGAAAATCAATCTTTTTGGTGGCTGAACAAACCCTTTTTAAACATTAAAATTCCAGACCGACAGAAAAATATAAAATTCGACTTTATATTTGTCAAGATTTTTAACCTAATGATGATCTCTGACGATCGCAGACAATATCTAATATCGTTACGTAAACCTGTAAAATGTAAATCTGTCAAACGTAAGTACGAGGAAATTTATAACAATATTATAACAATATAGATTTAGTTGGATCCCAGCTGTTAAATTTATCGCTGTACCAGCGCCACTTGACAAGGCTTTTATTACCTTTTTTCCTGATAACTTTTTCAATAATGAAAACATCTTGCTCAGTTTTTGCAGTTCCTGCTCGTAAAAACTACCGGTTATTGGTTCACCCAATAAATCCTTTAGCGCATATGTTACAGGTATTGTCAGTAAAACTTTATCAACAACAAATACTTCTTCGCTCTAGTTTCGAGTAAATCCTTTTTCAAATGTTTTTTTCGTCAGAGAAATTCTAACTCGATCGCCAACTTTAATTTTATGTATGCGGTACATGTTTTCGTTTGCAAGAATCGGATTTTTAATTGCATCGCTTGGTGACATTTTTATTGCTCTGTGCTTCGTGTTATTATAATTATCAACAATCTGCTGTAGATCGTCGATGTATTTATTTGTATATTTAGCTGTCAAATGTTTATGTATCAGCTCGTTTAGTGTGTGATTACATCGCTCGAAGACGACACTTTTTCCTTCGTTTCCTGCAACATACTTTTTAATGTTATTTTGTTCCAGAAACTGCTCAAATTTTTTATTTAAAAACTCCGTTCCGTGATCAGTCCATATTTTATTCGGCTTTCTTTCCGTACTAACGATAACCTGTTTTAACACTTCAGTCATCGATGTTCCTGTCTTATCCGAAACAGGTACACTAAACACATGTTTACTAAAAACATCTATGACGTTAAAAAGATATTTCTTTGGAGTGCCATCAGCACCAACGTTAAATTTACCGAGGCCTGACACATCAACTAAATCTATCGCCCAGATATCGTCAACTGCATTTGCGACAACTTTACGTCTCGGAAATTTTCTTTTCTTTTTTACGTTTATGTAGCTCTGATGACAGATCATCATACAATTCATTTCCAAGACCTAACTTATATTTTGTTCCTATCATTCCTTGAACTAACCTTCTATCAGATCGTTCTCTCATATTTGCAGGTTTCATATCTTTAAGTTCGTCTAGCATTACCTTATCACAGTCTGATTTTGAGCTCGCTGCACGAACGTTATCAGGACGTTCTGTATCACGATAACAAATATCACGACGCATTGCTATTGCATCGACACCATTGCATGGTTCTTGTCCTGGTAATGCATTATCGTTTTCGTCAAGTTGTTTGTCTAGTGGATTGTACGGCCCAGTGTATTTATGGCCAGGCAATGTCCATCCTCCTTTCGGTTTTGGTAATTTTCCAATATACTTGTGGATGTCAATGCCGCTGCCAATTATCTCACATGGCGATTGCATGATTGACAGTACGTAAAAATTTTATCTTGCTCTATACAGAGATCTTTATGACAATCACAATTACATTTCATTTTTATTTTGTCGTATAAAAAATTTATTTTTATTTTTTACTTTTATAATTTCTGAAAATACTTTTTTATAATATCTGAAAATTTCTGAAAACCTGTTGATTTTTGGTTAAAAATTCTGTTTTTTAGGGATAAATGGTACTAAAAATCAAAGAAAATCAGTCAAATATCGATTTTTAAAAGCGTCAAACTTCACGTAAATTTAAATTTAATTTTTTATTTCCTCAAATTTTATCGATAAAATTTACAACAAAAATAAGAACTTTTGATCAATTTTATCAATAAAATTTGAGGAAATCAAAAAATCAAATATAAATCCGCGGGGGGGGGGGTTGACCCTCGCAAAAATCGAAATTCGGCCACTTTTTCTCTGATTTTTTCTCTAAAAAGAAAACAGGTTTTCAGGAATTTTCAGAAATTTTCAGAAAATATAAAAATATTTTCAGAAATTATAAAAAAAATATATAAAATATTTTCAGAAATTATAACAAAAAATATTTTCAGAAATTTTCAGAAATTACCTTAGTCAATTAATTATCTACTAAAATAACTCTGTCGGGGCATATTCCAGATCCAGTTGTCGATTTTAAAAACATACTTTTTTCCTACCGCAAACAGCGCAAATGCTTTTTAACATTATCCTGTTGTTTTTTGTTTTTTCCGTTGTCTCATCCTTATTCTCTGTCTTAGTTTTACATCTGAGACAGTATGTTGTCATATTCCTTAGTTTAGATCAAATTCATTGCAATCTTATCATTTGCGTGAGATTTTGATTGTCAAACTGTAAAATAAATTTTAAAAAATTAAATTTAGGCTGGGACATCTGTCGGATAAACATAATATAATAATAACCACAAGCTGATGCTCCAACTGGCTGTATTTGATTAGACGAGTAATTTTTTTTTTAAATTTTTTAAAAATATATCTTTTTATAAGATCACTCAAAGGAGGTCCGAACGAATCAAAATAATTATTGCAGTGAGTGACCTATCCATCATCGAAGTTTTGTATATTTATGATACACGAACCACCTGCTGGTATATTATCTAATTAGTCTTTGGAATATACTCCAGGAAATCCGACAATGTCATTCATTCTCGATATAATTTCGAAATTACTCAGCGGCGGTGACTTCGGCAAAGGCGTCAACGGCGCCTGGTGCCTGGTAGAGTCATTCCACTTCCTATCCCTAACAAATTTATAAGTAGACTGCCTGCTAACCCCGATATCAGCGGAGCGAAAGGAATAATTCCTCTTTGTTTTGTTTTTCTTGGCGACTTCTTTTCTCTAGATTTTGTCGCTGGCGATTTCTTTTTAGCTGGCATTATATTATTTATTGTTATATAACATTTTTTAAATTCTATCACCAGAAAAACCGTCTCCAGATACAGCTTTTTTAGTTGCTCCAGATGCTGCCCCTGATGCTGCCGCCAGTCCCAGTGTTCCTAACACAGGCAGAATCTTTGGTAAAATTATAGAAAATGCTGGTCCAAAAAATCCGCCGAGTTTTGCCATTGTTGTTACTTGTGCAACAGATCGTTTGAGAACAAAAGGTTTTCCCTGATCTCTCTTTTTGATTTGTTTCTGAGTTAACATTACTTTAACTGCGGTGGCTTCCGTCTTTGGAAACTTTACTTTTACAGAGACAAAATTACGTTTGGCAACCGCCGCTGGTAATTTTTTAATTTGGCCTGGTGTAAGGTATATTTTTCTGGTTATGTATTCTGTTTTCATTATTTATACTTGTTTGTTACTTTAAACTTGGACAGTCATCCGGCCTTTTACAGAATCGATTGTCAAGAATCTATCACTGACAACTAGCGCATATGCGTTATACGCATTAGCTGGAACTGCTCCAAGTGTCCAAGTGATTTCAATATTAACAGTTGATCCAATAATAAGATAGGGTATAAAGCCCTAAATTCTTCGATGGAGATTTGGCTTCCACTGTCCGTTTCCTGATATTTTTGCATAGCTTACATGAGGTACTTGTACGGCCGAGACAAGTTTCCGTGCTCGCCCACAGCAAAATTACATTCGATTGCACGTCCGGGATATTGTTTAGAATTTACTCGTACAAATATTCATCTTAATTCAGCGTTATCAAATACAGAGTTGTTCATGTGTTGATTATTACGGTGGTCCTGTTGTTGAAATACAACAAACAAATGTCGAGGTGATTGTTTGCTTGACGTAGTTGTAACACGCCAAGTGTAATCAATTGCGTTAGGAACTACTGTTTGATAAATTTTTTGCTGAAAATATATTGTTTTCGTGCACGCTGTCAATAATGATTCAAGTTCCAGTGTTTTAGTCACAGAAGGAACAACTCGTGGCATCCACAATGCCAATCTTGTAATAATAAATTGTTCAGCATTTACACCAGCGGCGTTTATTATACAATTGTTTTGATTAGCTCTTTCAAAAATAAGTGCATGTTTTAGCCCGCGAAAAACTTTGTTATATTCGCGACAAAATCGAAATATTGCACTTAACGGAAGCATCATAGTTATTTGACGAGATTGTGCGGCAGGTGTTTTTCGTTTGGTATATCCATCATTGTACATTACATTACGTGTACTAATAACACCGTTTATTAAATTTAACATAGCAACTGCATCTGCGGCTGCACCTGGTGGTATTATACCAAGATTATTACATGCTAGTGTCAGCAAGGCTCTTGCAGCATCTGCACCTGCCGCTGCAGCTGGTTGAGCAATACAAAATTTTTCAGCGTTTGCTATAACAAAATTTCTAACGATTACTAGATCTGCAGCAGCGTCAGCGCCGTGTTCGAGAGCACCACCTGAAATAAATTCGCCAGAGTGAGTACCTCCAATTCCAGTATCTTTAAACCACATCATATTTGTTGCTATTGATCTCGAATAATCATCGCTGAACGAAACAATGTTTAGTATTTTACTTGCTATGGGCAAGTGCGTTGAAATATCTTCTACGGTTTGATTGGCCAGTTGGTACCGTGCACTTTTAAACAAGCTCCAACCGTTATTGACAAATGCAATTTCTACACCAGTTGCAATATCAGCTATGGTAGACCTACAGTTTTTAAATGACCACGAACTTCCAACATCGCTTTGTGCGGCAACAGAAACACGTCCTCACTCGCGTGTGAAAAGTTCTGCTGCCAGCTTTATTTGGTTCGTTTGAGTTTTTGTCAAGATACTCAACATTCTCGAATTCTGTTACTGTGTCGTCGGTATCATGTTCTTCGACAAGATCAAGATAATTTTTGACTGACATTATTTATTCTATAGTCTACATAAAATTTGACTAAAAATCAGCAGGAATTAATTTTGTTTTACTCATAAGTTTACGGACCACCTCTTCACCACGTGGTGATAGTTATTTTTTTGTTGCAGCTATCATAGCTCGTTCTGTTTCTGCTGCTGGTGCAATATCTGATATTGCTCGTTTTATTTCTGCGGTTGGCGGTGAACCATTAATTTTATCAGCAATCTTTTGTCCCACTGTGGTGCCTCTCGCAGATGCGGTTCCCGTCACAAAAGCTTTACCTGCGTCAAGTGCAATTGGGGCTACTTTACGCGCAATTCCTGGGATATTCTCGATCACCTTTGTAAATATATTTTCAAAAAGTCCACCTACAATTTTTCTTCTATAAACTTTTTTATGTCTCATCTTGTTATTAAATTGGTTTACAAAATTTACACCGACGACTACGAAGTCGATAGCGAAGCTATTGCGCGCGTAGGTGTAAATAACATGTGACAATTTCGTTGTTAAGATCTATTTGTCGTCCTGATTGATCTGTTATTTGCATACTTATGTCCGTAATCTGATTTTCAGGAGTAATCGGATAGTATATTATTTGTCGAGGAGTAATTTGCATCAGTGAACATCTGGCGAAAAACTATAGATTGTTTGCCCGCGACTCCCTAGCGCTGAATAAGACCCTAATGCAATAGAACAATTAATCAATATTGTATTTACTACTGTTATGTTAACTGGTAAATCTCCGTCATACGATATACTTTGTTCTGTAACACTGCCGTATTGTCGACGATTAAAGACTAGCAATAATGCTATACTAGTCGCTGGTGAAAAATCGATTATTAAATTATTTTTTAGTGTGATTTTGGCTCTTAGCGTATTATAGTTTGGAGTTAATTCAAAATTGTCTGTGGCAGTGCCGATTAGTTCTCTTATTGTTTTGTTGAGATCAGTTACATTGTACGCCGACTGTGGTATTTTGACTGATACCCAAGCCACCAAAATTAAATGTAAAGTCGTCATTGACATTTGTTTTTACATTTGCCATAGAATGCCATACCGTAGCAGAAATCAATCCGATTTCGTACTGTTTACCAGGATTCAGTATTATTGGTGGATTGTAATTGAAAACTTTGCGATATTTTTTTTTTCGTCGTTTGTGACGAGTCAAGTAATAGTGTTGTTGACATTATAACAAAGTTGTTAGAAAAGATCGCTATGTAAATTTTCATACTCGTCTGCTGTCAGTAATTTACTCGATCTAAGATTATCTAATATGTCAACAATTTTGTTGTCGATTTCAATGCTTTCATTGCCTGCTTCTTTTGATGATATTACTAAGATAAGTCGGTCAACAAGTTCGGCGTTTGATGTAAAAACTTTAACACCAAAACCGAGTCTTTGATCAACTTCAATTTTGTTACGGCTTCTTTCAAATCTTGCAAATATGGTGTAAAAATTGTGTTTATACGGGTCTTTACGAGTTCGATATTGTTTTATAGTGTCAAGCACAACTGATGCAATTACTCCATTACTCATTTTATTAATTTTTTCAACAAATACGGATCTGCATCATAGTCGTATCCTAAAATTTGATACGCTTCGTCTCCTTCTCTAATAATACGTTCTAATACTTTAGTAAACTTTGTATAATCATCCTATGTTTTGAATATCATCAATCCCTAAACTTTTAACATGAAACTCAACAAAATCTTTGAAAATATCATTAGTAATATCTTCCATCGCTACACTTGTTAATTTTCAACATTTCTTTTCACAATTATTTCAGCAAACTCTCTTACACGTTCAGCAGGTACATTAATATCTTTTTGTCTGTTAATGTAATCAACTACCTCTTGCATTTTACTTTTTTCTTCCACTGTTTCAGCGACTTTTATAACTGTTTCCTCCGCCTGCGCTTTTTGCTGTTCTGTTAACAGCCCCAACAAACCTTTTTCTTGTACTTTTTTTAGTTCCTCTGGAGATAATGCTGATATTTCTGGTTGTTTACCGAGTACTGCTTCGGTAAGAGGTTTAAAAAATTTAACATTTGTTTCTTCTTCAGTACGTTGTCCCTGACGTGCTTCTTCCACTTTTTTCTTAAAAGCAGCTCGAGTTGTAATAAATTTCTTTAGCAATTCAATTTTTGGTTGGTGCTTGTCCTTTGTTTATTTTTTATACGCGATATAAAATTTGTCTATAGAAATGTGTCGATACAACAACGAAACATTTTAGCTGGATCACGCGCTAGTTTATCAAATAAAAAGAAATTGTATTTGTCTTTGGTTGCTTGATGATATAATTCAATAAATTTATCTTTCGTTACATCACCACATTGCTCGTTTGCAATATTTCTGATATCAACATTATCTAGCCCTGGAAATAATATAAAACATCCCGTATTTCGCCTAAAAATTTGTCAACATTGTAAAAGCCTTGCGCGAGATAAATCGAATTACATTTTTTGTTACGCGACAATGAAAAATACGACTTAATCTTATTCATCTCCTCGTTGTTTAGCGGAATATCGTCAAATACATTTATTTTATGCTCGGACGAATCAAGTTCGTTGACAGGGATTAATTTCTCTGGTTGTTGTATTAAAAATATATTGTCGCCAGCGTCAAGCTGATCACGATGTTATCGTTGTATTCGCGTAATAACTCGTATTTGTCTTGTTGCGGATTAATTGTGTAAATATATACCTTATCGTAGTTAAAGTTATCGTTGAGAAAGAGATTTAGCAAAAGATTTGTTTTACTAGAGCCTGTACGACCAACAATAAGATAATGACAATCGGGAAGTTCGTTGTTGTGTTTATGTTTGATTAATCGTTCGGTGTCAAAATTTAATATTGATGACTTCACCATTGCTGCTATACAATTTTATGTTATATAATTTACATAATATGGCCTATTACACAAAGTTTGGAACAGCACTTACAGGATCTGTTTCCGCTGACGAACCAATAATAACTGATACATCATCAT
>JAECUM010065789.1:0-22285 GCA_016617855.1 Megalonaias nervosa | reverse complement strand
ATATATATATATATATATATATAGATATAGATATATAAGTTATTTCAACAAAATACTGTTAGCTTCAATACTTATGCATGATATGGGCATAAACGTTGGATCATTATTTTGTATCATATACAGCAGTGCATTTTTTAATAACGTTGTATAATTTGCAACATTGACAATATAAAGACAACTCTTTTTAAGAGGAATTAAATTTATTTTAAGTAGTGTAAATCATGTAAAGAATTACATTTTCTATAAAATTAGAGAATATGCAAGAAAGTATGTGTGTGCTTGTGTGTGTGTGTGTCGGGGGGGGCTTCTAGTAAGACAATCAAAAATTGCATAAATTATCAAGTGTGACTCGCTGGTATCTGGCAGTCAGAATATGAATCTGTTTTACTTGGTTTATCTTTACTTCTTAATATTTTATGCTGAATTTACACCTCACCTCTAGTGAAAGGAATAACCTGAGCGTCAATTTGCATTTGTTAAATTTTACATTTGGAGATCTCTGATATAATCTCTATCTATTCTGAAAATTGTCAGCACCTAGATAATGATAAAAATGAAGAAATGTGTTTCATTTTCTGTGGAAAAATAAATAGAATGTTGGGGGGGGGGGATTGTCTGCACGGCATTCATGTTCCTGAAATTTGGTGTCATTTGTCCTTGTGATATCGAATTCAAGAGTCGATTGTATTCTAATAGATTTGATTTAAAGTCCACCCATCCAAAATAGACTGCCATGGTAACGCGTTCATTCTGGTTATTAGTACAGAATAAAGTATATTTAGTCACACTGTATCGTACAACACAATAATAATCCAGACTTTTGCAAAATGTTGAAACGGAGAATTTGTGATTTTAAAATGATCAAATAATGCGTTTTGGTAATTGAAATTGAGTACTATAACCTGATAGCGATTTTAAATAATTATGTCAGTACGTTTATGATGCCAGGAACACCATTTTAAATTGTATGGAGGAAAATATTTTTGTATTTAGAGTAACTGTAATGAAAGTGAAAAGCTCTGTAAATGTTGGAGAAATAATTCTTTAGAAAGCACACACAAGTAAGATTAGACTGTTTCTAAAAATATCTGACTACCTAGATTATTACATTTGGGACACATTGTGCCAGGATATATAATTGGTTTAAAACTTGAATTACACGAGTAATAAAGTGGTGGATTTTACTGGAAATGTAATGATTAAAAGTAAATATAGACAACAAGTAAACAACGAAAATGATACAAATATTGATGAATTTCATTTCAAGATTCAAAATGTAATGTTAATGATCAACTGTTTTATAGTAACTATGCTTCTCATTGAAAGAGGTAATGTATTTCGGTATTGATGAAATAAGAAGACAAAAAGAAAAGGTTTGAAATTGAAATGAATTTGCTAGAAAACGAAACAAATGAAAACTTTAGTTGTTGTTGTTGTTGTTGTATGGTTTAAAGCCATTTTTCAGCACAAGATAGGCTATACATGGCGGACAGTATAACTGGTGGAGGAAGAACCCCGGAAAACCCCGGGAAGAACTACCTACCCACGAAAAGATACTAGCAGGCTTTCTCACGTACCCACGTTAGCCGAGCCTGAGACTCGAACCCATGCAGACAGAAGTGAGATGGCAGTGATCCGGAACGCTGAGCGCTTTAGACCACTCGGGGCCCAAAATAAGTTTAGTAATATCAATAATGTAAACGCCTGTCAGGGTCTACTTTGAGCAGACTCAAATGGCAGTTACATGCTTGTGGGTCCCCTACTTCTGCTCATAAGAGAAGAGACAACGAAAACAGAAAACTGTCAACACACAAAACAAACCCCCACTTTATTATGGCGGCTATCAATTGCTAATATATATATAGATCAATTCCGTACATAATTTAAAATAACAACGTAGGTGTAAAGAAAATATCAAAGGAATAATCGGATAATTATTTGTTAAGTTAATATTCTGAGGCCATGTAGATGACGTTATATTTATTCCATGACTTCAAACAGAGGGTGATTTCTCCAGATGCGTTAAGATCAACGCCATAAACAATATAGAAAGCGCACCGCCGAAAAACTGGCGATGACTGTGGCAAAAGGTGCAAACAGGAGATGCACAAGTGAAGGTGCACTGAAAGCTTTCCACACGAAAGTACACCGTATATTGTGGAAAAAGATAAAAGGTGTTGAAGTTGCACGATACTACACGACGAAGATGCACTCAAGTCAGACAACTATGCCAATGTTCTTACAGTAGCGTAAGGTGCATTTATTAAAAATCACTCAAGGTGTAAGTACTAGTGAGTGAGTATTACCTAACAACATCCGATTCGGCTGATTACTCATTTCACAAAATTCATCTTGAATGGACGAGACTGCTACGAACATGCTTACACCAGTTAATTAATGTAAAATGTATGAAAATTAAACAATGCATTTATCTGGAGAAGATACATTTTATGAATAAATGATGCATATTCTAATAGAACATGTTAATGACATTACCAGCAGAAAGATATTTTGTTAAAAATACAGACAGGTTTTATAAGACGCTTAAAAAGGAAATCAAGATTTAGACAATACACTAACAGAAAATATAATTGTAGAAAATGTAAACAATATATATATATATATATATATATATATATATATATATATATATATATATATATATATATATATATATATATATATAGGTACACCACCGATTTTCCGGCAATGGATGGTCCGGCACCTCTTTTAGTCTGGACAAAATTACGAGAGGGCAAATGAAATTCCCGACACTGCCAAATTAGTTTACTGGGCGCGCACTCACTTGGATTGTTACACTGCAATTGTTAGTGGTGATATTTGTATTTTGTGTGATTCTTTGCTTATTTTACTTACATTTAACCCTAGCTATGGCTTCTAAGAAAGATGCAAGTGTCAGTGGTGGTGTCAAGCGTAAACACCAGTCAATATCGATACAAGATAAAGTAGAACTGTTGAAAAAACTGGACCGTGGTGTTTCCGTGCGGAAGATGTGTGACACATATGGTCTTGGTTCATCAACTGTTTACGATATGAAGAAGCAGAGGGACAAAATATTGAAATTCTATTCAGACAGTGATTCCAAGAAGCAAATGATCATTAGAAAAACTATGAAAGATGGTAAAAGTACTGAGTATGACCAAGTGATGGTGGAATGGTTTCGCCAACGTCGGAGTGACGGAGTGGACTTGTCGGGTAGCATGGTAATGGATCAGGCTCAGTTCTTTCATAAAGAACTTAAATCAGAAAATGAGTGTGAAATAGTGAAGGATGGCTTCAAAGGTTCAAGAAGCGTAATGGAATTTCCATGCATAAAGTGTGTGGAGATAAACGGTCCGCAGACCACGAAGGAGCTGTCCAGTATGTGGACGAATTTCATAAGCTTTTAGTTGATGAGCACCTCAGTCCTGAGCAGGTGTATAATGCAGATGAAACTGCATTATATTGGCGATGCACACCTAGAAGGACGCTAACAACGGAGGACGAAGAAGGGCTCACAGGATTCAAACAGTCTAAGGACAGAGTTAGCATCTTAGGATGCTCAAACGCAGCAGGCACGCACAGATGTAAACCACTCGTGATAGGAAAAAGTAAATGCCCAAGAACAGTAATTAAAAAACCGTTTCATTTATATCTGTATTGTTGAATTATTATTAAGTGACCTCGGTTGGTCCGGCAAAACTGTTAATCCGGCAATGCTTTGGAACCAAGGGTGCCGGAAAATCGGCGGTGTACCTGTATATATATAAAAGCATTTATAAGATGAACTATCCAATGAATAACTAAAAGAAATTTGAACTGAATGACTTTACTGTTAAATCTTTTTCTTAATATGAATATTTTGGACAGTTTATTTTAACATCAATAAACAAAGAGTACAGAACAGGTTCATATTAAACACAAAAACAAGGTATTATCACCTTCATCCCTAAACCAGACAAAACTGAGTTTATGTTGAAACAATGGATGCCTATAACTCTGCTGAATATTATATGCAGAGCTGTGAATTTTAAAAAAGTATTTGTTACTGTCTGTTTATTTCAATTTGGTGAATTCATACAGAGATCGGCTAAAGTGTTTTACAAGAGGGCATTGTTTTTTGTATTTTACACAACGGACACTTATCCGATTTTGTATTAAGCTGCAGAGAGGCTATATGGAAGGGCGTCCATTTTCACCCTATTTATTTCTTTTATGTGCTTAAATTGTACGAAAAATGTTTCCAAAATATGAAAGTACCGGTGAAAATTTTAAAATAAGTTGGTATGTTGATGACACACACATAAGTTAGATCGGTCACAAGAATCACATAAATAAACTTTGAAAACACTAGTTCAGTTCTATGAAATTTATGTACTAACAAAAATGTTATTAAAAAACTGAGGCAATGTGGACAGGGTCTTTATTAGAACCGAATACGAACTTTTCTTTGAATATTAAAACCTAGATTGGGAGAAAGGACCATTTAGGTAACATTATATAAATTTACTCATTAATTTCTCTCTTTACCTAACCCACTTACGAATTTGATTAAAAGACTGAATTCAGTTATATACAAATTTTATGGAATGGTGGACCGGATAGAATAAAACGTAGAACTATAATAAAAATGTATATGAGCATGAAGATTGTAATGATCATGGATCTCACTGATTTTATTTAGTCACCGGATATTACTTGGCTACAATGACTGAAATGTTATTTTATCCATTATGACTACAAGGGAATTTCGTACAACGAATACTTTTAAAAATAAAAGCAGGCATTGATGATAGCGAATTTTGGCCTCAAAAAGCTGTAAAAAAAAATTAACGCTGAAGAAATCCTTCCAGGTTTTTTTACTTTTTTATATAAAAAAAATCATGTTTTGGAAACAAACAATTAAAGAAACAAAATATTAATCAATACAAACAGAATATACAATATAAATATTATAGAAGTATGTATGTAAAATGTAGTAAACATTGCGTTGATACATATCAAATATCAGACTTTCAAGTGTGGCACATTGATTTACTCAATGAATGTCATACATACTCATGCAGAGTATAAATATTCATAATGAGTCTTACACAAAAATGGAAATATAAAGTTCAAAGACTGTCAGCGTAAACTTTTACTGCACATTTCTAAAAAGTTCTTACAAAATATAGGTAATATTGGATAAACAAGTCTAGCTATTGGAGCCAAGTAAAGACAACAATAACTTATCTAATGTTTAACACTATTTAGCTTAAAGGCGAGGCATTAAAATGTTCTTCTCTATTCTCTCTTTTCCTTTGACCATATCCTCTCCATTTCAGTCCAAATCGAGCATTAGCAACAGTTTTGTAGAATATGACACAAGAGATTTATTAAAAGTGCAAATTAACAAACATTTAGGCTAAGATTGATATGGAATACATCGACGGAGAGTTCTTGCAATGTATATATCATAATAGCACAGTTACAAATCAACACATCACAACAGTACTTTTTGTCATATTTTAGAAGCTTTCAGATTTTAAGGATGCTTCCTTCTTCATGCTCTCTTGAGTGCGCAAAATACGTTAAATATTGTGTAGCCTTTGGAAATTATATGAAACCCAAGAATATCAACATTAACCCCCTAAAAGATGCAGTTCTCCTTGTTCGTTTATGTAAATGCTCCCGTTATCAGCAAATTTGCCCAACAAATAGTTGTTAATTTTGTCGGGCACCGAATTGGTGAAGCATTTGACTTGGTTAGTACAACAGCGGTCTATAAAAGGACAGAGCAAAATGACATCTGACACTGTAATGACGTTAGGGGAAAAAGTATTGAATTAAAAAAAAAAACTATACAGCATGTCCTATACAATAATTAATCTACTAAGGTCGATAATTGAAATGCACAATTCAAAATCTTCATTAGGCTCGTACAGATTTATAATAACTAATTGTTGGAATTTTGTAGAAAATACGACTTCAGAAATGTATTACGTGTTTTGCAAGGGATATAGTTAGTCTGTTCTGCTGATTATTAATATAAAACATTTCTTTGGGGTCAAAGAGAGCTAATATAGAGGAAACACAAACACAATCTTCTATGATGAAATTATTTCTAAATTTCTTATTTTCATCTCCTTTTGAAATATGGTGATGCATATGTTCAGAAGTTACGTTCAATGTGTATATACATTACGTGCAATCAAAGTTAGATGTAAGCTCTGATTTCTGCACCTATATGCTTTCTTAGAATTGATCTTTTATGCTCTATTTTTTATGTAGCATACTTTTCTTTTATTCACAAAAATATTGTAGGAAACATTTAAAATTTGGCAAATGGTTGTAGCTTCCCCATTAAAAAAACAACAAAAAAAACGTAGCCTGCCCACAAAACTGCCTCAGCTTCACGAAAAAAGCCCTACAAAAAGTCGTATCAAAACAAAGTTACATTTAATTGATTAAAAATGAAACAAATTAAATCAATAAATAGTTCCTCTATTTTAATTACGAGTTGATATAATGATCACACATGTGATGTGAAATGTCTGCTTACTATTTCATAAAATATTTTCGCTTTATATCAAATGTCAATATATGTTATCATTTTTGCAAACAATTTAAATTTTGTTCTGAAATACTACATCATTCTAACTAATACTACATCATTCTAATTAACACCATTCTTTAACTAATAACATTTACAACAATAATGTATAGTAACTATGACAAACAAAATTTTCAGATTATGTTTGATTAATTAGAGATTAAATCTTCCCCACCATAAATATGATAGATCCCCCCCCAAAAAAAATAAAAAAAAATTAAAAATAAAAATTTTACAGTTATTCGTGGAATTTCTTTTGATGGGGATCTCAATGTTTATAGTTTACCCATTGACAATCGCCGATGATCGTAGACCGGTTATCGCTATCAGAACTCATGCCTCTACGTATTATGCATCGAAAGAGAAAGAAAACATGGTAGCTTTATTGTAAAAACTGAAAGCCATCAGACGTACGTAGAAACTCCTAATGTGTGAGGTCCATTGATAGCAATAAAACATAAGTAAGCTGCATATAAACGCATGTATACGAGCTTCAGCGTTGTTGTATCAGATTTCAGAAAGCGGTAGAAAAGAAGAAATGATGGCGAGAAAAAGGTGGAGGAGGAGAGCAAGACGAGAAGGATGATATAAAATAATTAAAAATCAAAATGTGAAGCCTTATGTGAGGCTATTGACTTTTCAGTTTTGCACTGCATACGCTTTGGTGGAACAGTGGCATTTCATCGCTAGATGTTAAATGTCGCATCCTGTGAGGACTTTATTAAATTGCCGTGCGATTTAAAGTCAACAACTGGAGTGGGTCACCACGGAGGTCTTTGAAGTTCAGTTATGGCTTGGGATTCGATATGTTTTTATTAATCGACCCGATACTGGCAAAAGAACATTTTATTTGCCAATAAGCGAGACGAATTTCACGCTATGCAGTTTTATAGCGGTTTAAATGTCCTGAAGGCGTCTGTACAACTGTGTTATAGAAAACGCTCTAGATTTTTATGACTTCATATACATATCAATCGCTAGTGATGGAATAGAAAAAATACAGTTATACCATCTTCAAAGTGTACACCTACCAGCCTAATATGAATCTGTTTATCTTGGTGACAAAATGTCTGTATATTTGTTTGTTTGTATGTCTTTTTCTTAATGATACTATTGTTTATTGTTTTAACTTTGCTAAATGTCTGTCATTATGATTCTCCTTTCCGATCTGCCTAGACAAAATAACATGCATTTTTGGGGGAGTTCAGAACCTAATATTCGCTGCACATTAGCAAGAAATTAATTCATTATATTAACTACGATAATAAGTTCATCACGGTCAGAAACGTTGTTTCGTATCAAGAGTACGCATGTCCATAAGAGAAAAAAGAATATTTCTTAATGTCCTTTCACACAAGCTAGATCTTCTGACCAAGTTCCGGGCTACCAGGAGAAAAAAGGGCTGTAGCCCTCTATTACCAGAAAAAACGAACATTACGGTCATCGGTGCGCCAACATTTATACCATTATAATTTTCAATATCCTTTCACACAACTAGACAGTCTGATGAAAGTATAGCTTATTCTACCTGCCCCCAAGAAGAACAACAAAGAAAAACAAGCAAACAAACTAAATACAATTCATGTCTACTCATGTTGCCTTGATAAAACAACTGACCTTCATGATCATGTCAGAACTTAAGTATAACAGTGTTAGGAGAAACACACACACACACACACACACACACACACACACACACACACACACACACATACACATACATACATACATTATTGATTGTCTGCCTACAAATGTTCTAAACAGATATCAACAACCTGCTTATCGCCTTTACGTAGGTATTGGATCTAGACTTGAAAGGAAGCTGAAAAGTAAACTGTTAGGGACTATGTGTAAAGGACGTTCAGAAATAAGTTGTAAGGGACTAGGCATTAAGGCTGTTTAGAAGTAAATTCTGAGGAACTATCTTTTATAGATGTTCAGAAGTAAAGTATGACGGACTATGTGATCAGGATGTTCAGAAGTAAAGTATGACGGACTATGTGATCAGGATGTTCAGAAGTAAAGTATGACGGACTATGTGATCAGGATGTTCAGAAGTAGATTGTGAGGGACTAACATAACTTATATGAGTGGGTGAGGGACTGTGTTAAAATGAAGAGAAGTTAGATGCGTGGGTGAGGGACTCTGTGCTAAAAGTAGGAGAATTTATATGAGTGGGTGAGGGACTGTGTTAAAATGAAGAGAAGTTAGATGCGTGGGTGAGGGACTCTGTGCTAAAAGTAGGAGAATTTATATGAGTGGGTAAGGGACTTTGTGCTAAAAGTAAGAGAATTTATATGAGTGGGTAAGTGACTCGGTGTTATAAGTAAGAGAATTTATATGAGTGGGTAAGGGACTTGATGTTAAAAGTAAGAGAATTTATATGAGTGGGTAAGGGACTTGATGTTAAAAGTAAGAGAATTTATATGAGTGGGTGAGGGACTGTGTTAAAATGAAGAGAAGTTAGATGCGTGGGTGAGGGACTCTGTGCTAAAAGTAGGAGAATTTATATGTGTGGGTAAGGGACTGTGTTAAAAGTAAGAGAATTTATATGAGTGGGTAAGGGACTCGGTGTTATAAGTAAGAGAATTTATATGAGTGGGTAAGGGACTTTGTGTTAAAAGTAAGAAAATTTATATGAGTGGGTAAGGGACTTTTTGTTAAAAGTAAGATAATTTATATGAGTGGGTGCATGAAATCCTTATGAACCCTTCGCCCGCTTACACAGACAATATTCTTTCTTCTGTGAACTACTGCGCCTCATTTATATTTACGTGCAGTGGGTCTGTTATACAAACTGGTGCATTATAGATACACTTAAGTGTTAACACACACACACACACACACACACACACACACACACACACACACATATATATATATATATATATATATATATATATATATATACTATATATATATATATATATATATATATATATATATATATATATATATATATATATATATATATATATATATATATATATATATATTGTTACGTATCAGCTCGTTCAAAAGTAACAAAAGAAAAGAGTGAAGACAACAAGTTTTGTAGTGTTAACAAAAATAATTTATTTCCCTAGAAAACACGGTGAAAAGGTGAAAATATGAAATAGGACTTACGGTTTGTGAAGAAAATCTAAACATTTATCATAGTACCGAAACAATACAAGTCCTATCACTAAATAATTTTAACTGAATTCAGGTTCGAATCTTGATGACGTTCCAAGATGGAGGACGATGACGTCAGATGAAGTCTTTACACAAATGTCCAGAATTTCACGTTGAACCACAATTTGTACTGTACTTTTCCAATTTAGAATGAATTTCACTGAATGTCTTTGTCCTAAACCACTTGTGTAGTTCTCCAGGGAAAAATAAATTATTATCTAAAAAGTAGATAAACTCCTATAGCTGTCATCTATAACAATACACATCTCGAGCTCTACAGATGTAAAGAAAAATAAACTCTTTCCAGCACAAGAAAAATAATACCTTCTTCTCAAGGTATAAGAACGACTGACTATTTCACAGGGACCTAAGTGTTTAAAAACCGAACCAAAACGTCATTTCATGCACGCGCACGAAGAACGCGTGGTTATTTCATCATCTAACAATCGCAGTTTCACGTGGGACAGGAAATGACTTTGGCAATAACCAATCGTTTTCGCGTAGTGTTTACTCAAATCGACAAATCTATGGCATGCAAATATCGTGCTTATGCGAGTCATACTACGTTCTAAATAAACACGATGTTTCTTTAAAAAATATCAGATCCTGTGAACATAATCATCATCATAATAAAATAGAGTGATACAAAAATGAAATAAACTAGAATTCAAATTTTAACACACAAGTAATTAAACTACATGGTCGTAACAATATATATATATATATATATATATATATATATATATATATATATATATATATATATATATATATATATATATATATATATATATATATATATATATATCGAGAGATACATCTCGGCGACCAACTCGACCTTGTCTGGGCGTATTTCAAACCCAATCTCATCAAACCAGTCTTGATGTTTGCCTATGATGGAACGGGTTTGGATGCCTGAGAGTACACTGAGTCTCTGAAGGATGCACATTTTTCAGTTACATTTTCGGAGTTTATTTCGATTGTATGCAGATGGCTGCACGGTTCTTCAATACATGCATGTTTCACATTCTCCTGTTTGAATTTGGCAACAGTTAGACTTTTGGACTCATTTTTGCCTTGTGGTTGTCTACTAGGCTGAATCTGAATATTGAGCTTGGAGATTAAGAACCTGTGGTCAAACTAGCATTCTCGTACTGCCTGTCTCTTCTCCTGACGATGCCGTAGTCAAAAAGATGCTAGCGCTTGGAGCCTGAGTGCATCCATGACATCTTGTTTGGCAGGCGGAAGACTGTGTTGGTGATTAAGAGGTCGTAGTCAATGCATTTCCAGCATCATTTTTGCCAGTGACATCTGGCCATCTCTGGTGTTATCTGCCAACTCGAGTAATGAAGTCATCAAGGATGATGAACTTGTCTGCCCTTGGTACTTCTTAGTAAGAGTCACCGAAAATCTTCATAAAATGTTTCCTTGATCTCATCTGGGTTGGTCATGGTGGGTGCATAATCGTTGATGATAGATGCATTACGTTTTCATGACAGTGGGAGCCTCATTTGCATTAGTTCGCCATTTACACCCTTTGGGAGATTTGTGACCTTGCTGACTAGGAGTGATTTGATGGCAAACCCAACACAATTTGCGTCGCTCTTCTTTACTTCGGCCACTCTAGAGAAAAGTGTAGCCGGCTGCTACTTCGGTCAGCTGCCATTCCTCAGCTAGGCAAGTTCCACTCAGTTCTGCTATTTAGATGTTGAATTTGGTCAATTATCTACCAGCAAGAGCTGTTCGTCTCTCTGGTCTATCTGCTAATGTACTGTCCATTCGTGTGCATACGTTCCAAGAATTTTGCCTTCTTGGAAGTTTCACCTCTAGTGTGTGATTCCAGTCAGCCGCTGTATGCTGACCAGGGTTAATGGCAAAGCAGGCAATTCTCAGGGCACGTTTTCTAGCCTCGTCCTCGTGCTACGGAAGTGAGCAGTGTGCTTCTAAAAATGGCTACTCAGTCACACAAATGGCTCTCACGTTTATTGTGGACATTGTTAATATAATAATTAACCTTACGGGTTAAATAAATGGGTACTGTACGAAGCTTATCATTATAATAAAAGCAAAAACAAATAAGATGATAGAATTAGTATCCTCGTGGCTGATTTATATTCACTGTGTACATATTCACTGTCTACATATTCATTGTGTATATAGCCTGATGCATGATATCAAATCCTATGACACTAGTTACTAGCGAAAGGCCAACATATTTTGATTGCTACAAATGAATAAGAAAGCTCATGAACTTTTACAAGATGAACTGAAAAAAAAAATGTTTCCTGGGGCTAACGTTTAAAATGTATTTCTTCACAAAGATAAAGACAAAAAGGAAGTATGTAAAGACATTAGGAAAGTACAATTGAAACAAATTGAAATTCGACGCCCAAACTTCCGACTCCAAAGATTCTTTATTTAATTGCAAGGAAAATTATCAAGAAATGAATTTACTCTACATAAAATCATGCGATGCAATTCATCTAAATATATACAGTAGTTTTATTTGTGTATAGTGACAAGCATCATTTAGTCAACACCATCAATATATTTCCTTACTGACAAGTACTCTGTAGTTATACAGCTTAGGTGTTGTTCCTTCAGAACACATACACTTCAATTACGCAATCTTTACAGAGAGCAAAAGCATACAAAGACTAAAAATGCACTTCGTTTGTTCTCGGTGAGAGGTTCTACGATTGCTCCCTTTCACAAAAAAAAAACAGGGTTTCTTCAACATTTTCATCGATGGTTATTTTTGCTGTAGAAGACAACCAAAGAACCTGTATTCCCTCTAAAATCTTTGATTATATCGTTGTGTCCATCTAAGATCACACACACGAATATTTTTTTAATGTTTTCTATGTTTGGTTATCTAAGTTGTTTCCTTTTCATTCATTCTCAGTGTTGTCACAGTCGTCGATCATAAAGAAAGTAGTTGTACCGTGATTGATATCAACATTAACCTTAGGTAAAATACAGGATTTGCACGTGTGTATAGCATTGCAACACTGTTTATTTTTCATATCTAAAACACGTGTTTTCTTTCATGTTGAATCGCAGCAGGATACCTTGCTGAATTTTAGCGAATTTATTGCCACAACCATTTAACCTATTATCGCTTTTACTCTTTAAACGAAACCGTATTGACAGTATAAAATGTTTTAACTCTTAGGTTACTAGTTCTTGTGTGCCTTTCTTGGTTATCAAAAACATACTTTGTGGCTTCAGCAAAGTGCTACATTAATTGGAAACCATGTGAATAAACAATATTTCTCAAACTGAGTTTTACAACTTTTCCAAATTTCGATCTCCACTCATTTTGCACAGCATTAAAGTCGTTTTGGGAAAATCTAATGAAAAATTTGTAAAGGTTGTATTGGCCGCCGTGTCGATAATTCTCTCCCTAAGAATATCTTCGCAAAATAAGCAAATACCATGTCGTCATTAACTGATTGTTGTCTTAATTCATAAGTAATCATACCATACGATAGGCAAATGGTTTCAATTTCATAGTGTGGGTTACCACCTTCGACCACTTTAGAGGCTTTTGCGTGCTATTTTAAATCGTAAATCCTATGGACAAGCACTTATATACAATGGACAATTATCTATTAGTATCTGAAAGTTAAGGGGTATTCTACAGTGTTTGCCATAAACCGTAAGTTGTATGGCTGCAGTACCAGTAGTGTGTACTTTTCCTGCCCATAATCTAAACTGTCTCAATGTATCATACACGATACCTTTCTCAATCATATTTGTTCTTACAAAACAGATAAACAATTATCTGTAAATCATGAAAACGTTTCTATTCTTCACCACTGCATGATCAGCATCTCCTTTTACCGTCATAATAAATGATACGAGAAATCGTCCTTGTATAATTATTATATCCCAACCTATCTTTGGTGTTGCCAGTTGTAAAGGTTACTGATGTTTGCTGTTTCTTGAAGTGTATGTGATGCAAAGATCTGTTGGATTACATTATCTCTATCCTTGTGGTCTCTTCTTCAGTTTGTAAGGAGGAATATATGTCATCGCACGTTGCCATGTTCTACTTAATGTGCTAAAAAAGCTAAGTAAGTTACGTTAAGCGACTGGGCTTTTCAAGTTGCATATAGCGAAAAAGCAAAATCCAGATTTGTTCAAAGTCTGAGTCACCAAACCTTGTTTTCTCAATATTATATTCAACATTAGTGAAGTGTCTTGGCTCTTTTCATTAAACTATGCAGACTTTCTTTGTAGTTTTCCGATCTTCCATCCTTTCTTCAACCCGAGATAAATTGACCTGACATTTGGTCTCCCAACAAATGCCACATGGTTAGCTGTTGTTCTTCCAATAATTACTCCTGCCACTGCCATTTTGGTGCTGAAAACCATTTTGTTAATTATTTAATGGAACGTCATTTTGAGTAAGACATTTTATCTTAAAACCGAGTTTTATGTAGCAACCTTCGCAAATGTTTCCTTTGCGTTTCACTCCAATTTTTAAAATAATGTTCTATTCTATATAGCATATACGTAATTCCTGTATATTGTACATATTAGATACAGTCTTTTTCACTTCGTTAACATGTAAACAGTTTTGGTTGTTTGCGTCTAATCCAGACCGCTCCAGTAGCCTTGTGGTTAGAGCATTGCACTAACAGCTGACTCGCTTGGCGCTCAGCATTAGTGTTAGGACTGGTCGGCCTGGTGTCATATAATGTGACTGGGTAGGACATCATGCTTCATGTATGCGACATGATGCCCCAGTGCTAGACATCACTATAAACTGCCACACTGCAGACATCGTAGCGATATGACACACGCATTTAATCCAATGTATACATAAGAAAGAAAAGTCTAGAATATTAAAAGTTCAGTATGTAAGTTGATAAAATTGTGTAGAAGCCTAATTTGTTCATTTGAATAATATATTGCATAAGGTGCCTATTTTGTGTTAATTGTATTCAGCAAACAATACTGGAACATGCTTAGATCAATAGCAGTCATATTATTGACTAATGTCTGGGGTGTCATTTCATACTTGAAAATGTCCAACAACCTTAACGTTCTTGTGCAACTAATAGCAGTTGATAGCACATCTCATCAATTCACACCTACGTAAGTACCATCCTGTTGCTGTCTTGGTACATTATATACAGATTGTTGCCTGACTTATGACACAACAAAATGCCCTGGACATAGATCATTTACAATGGAACTTTCCATCAAATTCGTAAAGATTGTCAGGTCTGTTTACTTAAATTTGAGCAAATAACCGGGCAAACATCAAGTAGACCATGAATTTTTCCAAGGGAAAAGCCAAATGTCCTGAACTCAAATCCAAACAAGTTGCTTACAAATGATTATTATCTTATAATCAACACTCATGAACAGTAATTAGCTTTGTAATATGTTGTTTACAAATTGATCATTGCAATCTACAATCATGGACAAAAGTTAAACACATTATACGGAAAACCATAACACTTATCAGCGTTACTATTTACTGCGAGAGTCATTTATTTATTTCAGTTGTGAATACATCTCTCTGTTCTAAACTTTAACTCCAAATACCTGAAATATTTTCTCCTTCGTATTTCAATACTCTCATGCAATACACGATGTTATTAACAATATCCTGGTTAGTATATTCCCTTTTTTAATCTGTTTTTGATGCCATAACCTCGGCGTGAAATTTGGTATAAAATTCAGTAAATGTTACATTTTTTATCATTATGACCCTATCAATCCAATTAGTAATAGATATGTTATTCTGATGTCTTTTAATGTGGTTTTATTAACATTTAGTTTGTTTTTGACGTTCTCTGTCCTTTTGGGGTTTTCTGCTTAATCGTTATTCGTTTCTTGTTTCAAACAGTAATTTTTGTGTGCTAAAATGATTTAGTTGCCTTTCGTTTCTTAATTGATTTGTTGAACTTTATTTGTAATGTTTTTCTATAACTGTTCAAGTTGAGATTGTAAAGAGACATAGTCTTCAAGATTCCTTTATTTCTCAATGTCTCTATCCACAGCACATAAGTCGTTGTTTATCATCTCGTCAATTGGCTATAACCAGCATTGACGCTGAGGTAAACTATCTGGTCTTATTGTTTAGAATGCTTGTATTACATTAGACAATGTGTTAAATGACTGTTTTACAAATCCCGTATATCTAAAATATTTGTCTGTCCTCATCATCCAGTTTTTATGGCTCTGAAATAATGTAAGCTTTATATGTAGCATTCTGTTCAATAGCTATTTATTTATAGTACAATTGTTCCCTGTATGTTACGGTACCTTTCAAATTATTATCCTCCAAAGGCTTACGCATTTAAACACTTCTTTGTGCAAAACGTCCAGTAGCTGCATAAGTTAATTTAACAGGATCACGTAAAATTGTGATACGGTTTATGTTAAGGTTTAATTCACTTTTAATTGTTTGCTCCATGTTAGAATGCCGCCGGTCCGTCCCCTTTTTATGTGACGGTGCCTTTGGTAAAACAAATTTCATCATAAAATAGAGTGAACGATCGAACTCATTTCTCAGCATTCCGGCATAACCTGGTTGCTTCCGGTCCTCTTAAATTCAATGTCGGTGACAGGTCAGAGTCGCCGTATACCTTTTCCTCTTCTCTCAATCTCTCCAACCTCTTTCAGTCATCAGCTGTAACTTGGCCGTCTGTTCTCCTTTTCACTGTGTAGTGCACATATATAGAGCTATGTTTCCTCCAAATAAACAAACCGCAACCTAAATATTTGTCAGATTTTTATTTTCTAGTGTCGAACAATATTCCCACTCTTGTTATATCAGATACCGTCGTATCGCAACTCAACAGACTAAGTCTAATAGATCGTATTATTATAATTCAACCGACTAAGGCTAATATGGGTCAGCTCGCAACCTGATACACACACCCTATTATAATAAATTAATGTCCTTTTTCCTAGATGCTAGCCGCATTCCGAACTGGAACCATGACGTAACTATACCTCTTTTATAACTATTACGTCCCACTGTGAGTTACAAATCACTAGATGAAAGATCTCGGTCGACATGCGTTCCTAATGCTAACATCCTAGTGCTAACACTATCTATTCTCGTTTGAAGAATTCAAAACTTAATTACACAAATGAATTAATGGACTTCACTCCTTGTCCTAACTACATTACTTGCTAATTAGCAGTTCACTGACATATGTTTCCATACATAAGAAAATAAATTCCTAGCATACAGGAGTCATATCATTTAAGAGAGATACATTACTAACAAGCTTGATTAAGACCTCACTAATAAACTCGGCAAAGACTTATCCAGATCAACAGTGAAACTGTTTTCACTTGGCAAACACTGCATGCATGAAAGCCAGTGACAACAGGTAAAGAGACAAAATTCCTTCTTAAGATTCCATGAAGGATCAAAATAAAAAGTTTAATAAATCAAACTGATTAACAGCATTAATGATGAGATTTTGAATATTATTGTCTAGTTAATTTCACAGCAACAACTTATTACGTGATACATAACTGAGTAATTACTTTTAAGGTGAAATATCAAATAACCATTTGATGTCAAGATCGGTCATTCTGTAAACTCTCTGAGTTGTAGGCTGCAAAACTTGACAATGATTTAGCAACTATAGTACTGAAACAGATTTTCAATGTCTCCCTAATTTATTTCCCCTCCGCTGTTTTTCCAACACGTTCGATCTAAGTTTTTACACGTTGTATCTTAGTATTTTCAAGTATAGCCGGTTCCTCTTCGTACACTTCAAAGTTTCGTTATGCATGGCTTTTGTGCATTTTAACGCAATAAACGTCAGAAGGTAGTACGCATTTTCAAATGAAATATTTTGAAAGTCATTTCTATGGAGATTCTAATTACGATTATAATCATGATACTTCAAATCTTGCAGATGATTTTATTGGTCAAAATTTGAGACATTGCTATACTAGACAACAATCTTTAAAACAAAACGCAACTGAATTGTATGAACTATTTAAGAAATTATGGTTAAAAGCCAGGTTTGGATATTGCAAGTAAATGCGAAAGACATTGTGAATAAATAGTAAGGTGAAGACTGTGTCAAATCCAGAGAACGATCAAGTAATGTATTATTTTTGTGAAAATCACTAGAAGTGGCAGAACAAATCTTTTAGTATATAGTTCAGCAGATAAACAATCCATAACACCTATTTTTGTGACATAATTAACTACTGAGGATTTGGCAAAATGCTTTTTTAACCAAAACAAAGATTTAAGTAGTTTATAATAGAGATTATTATAGAAACAGACCCAACCATTAAAGCTGTACTGCATGAACAGTTGGAAAGTGTTGGAATCAAATGAGCTCAACGTGTTAGACATCAATAGTTCATTCGGTTCACCAATGTGAATGATATCCGTGTACATAACTCATCTAAATGTAGATAAAATTACCTAATTCGTTTCTCTCGCGAATGATTTCTACACTAATCGTATCGACATACAGCGCAACACCGCTTATTCGATACATTCTGAAACGTGGTGGTCTAGTTACATGCAAATTCTTTTGAGTATGTCATGACCACAGGAGTGATGGATTTATATTCGCCTACCCTGTTATTTGTTAAGTTTTTGCATCCATATATATATATATATATATATATATATATATATATATATATATATATATATATATATATATTATGTACAGATCTAAAATAGTTTAAAGAACACTAGAACTCAAGATGATAAAGACAATGTTTCTTTACCTGTCACGCGGAGGCTTTCATAACAACGCAGCCCTGTATCAGAAATGGACACTTCCACAACTCCATGACCAACATGGCTGATAACATGTAAACTGACCACTCCTTTGTAGCATGTATGGAAGGATTGATGTTGTTCGCATGTCGATGCAAATGGTGCGAACTCGTTCGTCCACGAAACGAATCCGGTACTGTTACATTTCGAGACACTCAAGTGAAAATTCATTAAGCTACAGACACATATCATTCGCGATGCTGAACTGAACAAACAACAAGACAGCTGGATAGAATGATAAAACATTTAAATGATTATTGACAAAGCTGGATACAATTTACCAAGAATAGAAAGGATGTATTAGCTGTTTAAACAAGGATGTAGAAGTAACAGCTATAGCTGCTGAAATATTTTTAACAACAATGATTGTGTCTTCTGCACATTTGTTTAAAGGTTCAGCAGGACGTGGTGGAGGAAAAAGTGGCGGTAGTGTTCTATCAGGAGTCAAGGATGTATCTTTGAAAAAAATAAAAGGGCCATAATCAAATGCTTGAATCAGCTCCAAAAAAGCAACAGCACCGCTTTCACTACCATTCCAGGTAATTAGCAATATAAACATGTTGTTTCTTTCCTGTCTAAACATGTTATTTTACCCATTTTGGTAATAATTGGTTTGGTATTTCTACTTTGTTCAAAGGTGCAAACAAAGCAACGACTATGATTAGATGTTCGTAAACTGCTGCAAAAAGTAACCTATAACAACTGTTACAAAAAGTAATCTATAACAACTGTTACAAAAAGTAACCTATAACAACTGTTACAAAAAATAACCTATACCAACTGTTACAAAAAATAAGCAAAAACAACTGTTACAAAAAGTAATCTATAACAACTGTTACAAAAAGTAACCTATAACAACTGTTACAAAAAGTAATCTATAATAACTGTTACAAAAAGTAATCTATAACAACTGTTACAAAAAATAACCAATAACAACTGTTACAAAAAGTAATCTATAACAACTGTTACAAAAAGTAACCTATAACAACTGTCACAAAAATTAACCTATAACAACTGTTACAAAATGTAACCTATAACAACTGTCACAAAAGTAATTTATAACAACTGTTACAAAAAGTAATCTATAACAACTGTTACAAAAAGAAACCTATAACAACTGTTCATGTAACCATTATCATCATTATACTTTTTGCCCTTCCCAGGGGTAGATATGAAGATTTGTTCCCACAAAGCAAGGCGTGTGTTCACCCAAGACAAGTCATATGAAGATTTGTTTACCCGCTATAAGTCAATTACAATTTTTAAATCACTCCCAAAAAGGGCAATACATTGCTAATTATATAGAATCAAACAAGACAGAGAAACAGGTTCGCGTGAGGCACAATTATGTGAGGAAGACAAGACACGAGTTCACCAGGGAAATACGATGTTGTTTTTTTTTATTTATACGTGATATTCTGTGAACAAATCACTGTTATTTATATGCGGTCTAATAAAAATGATTACTATTTGTTTGATATTTCAAGGTCAATAATATTATTTTGCTATTTCCATATTACCATGGGTCATCAGAGCGTCTCAGTGTGGGACAGTAATAGCGAATCTGACGCTGGGGCTGTTATTATCAGAGTCATTCCTCTCTGCATACCTTTCACTCACTTTGTCTCCTTATTTTATCCTCTACAACTCAATATCGCACAGTCACAGATTGTTTATCAGCCATTTGAAGACCTTTGCTGTTTTAAAATAACAGCTCAATGAATTTGATTGTGACAATGAAAGCAGACTTTCTAACACATGTTTCAGTTTTGAACTTGTGCACCCAAAATACAAATGACATATAACCTGATGCAATACTTTCAACAGTCAGGCTACGGCTATGCAGCCAAAAGAAGTATATCCAACCATATCGACTACAGATACAATCATGAAGTACAAAAGTTTCATCTGCAAATAACCCTTAAAGGTTGACATCATTCTTTATTATGAATCAAATGGCCAATAATATATACCATCACCTATGATTTTTACAAATTTATTTTGCCTTTGATAAATGTCCAGTCTTGATGTGGTGAAATGTAAACCTTTCTGCATTTCAAATTAAACTGTTTCATATACGTATCGTTATTGACATGATTAAAGCATCTTGACCCGTTCATGGTATTTTACATTCGGAGCATATTTTTCTTAGTTGAAAGTTAATATGAAGCCTGTCAGCATCTTTAATTAACTCTGGAACACATTTGTTGATTAACTGCCAGCAGAAGATCCCATAACCAGATGTTGCCATCCACACTACCCAGTTTAACAGCTTCTGCCAAAAGCTCATGTCATACTGTGATCTGTCCATATGCTCATTACTATTAATGTGTACATTACAGTTATCAAAAATACTTAATGGTTTGTTAAAATTTAATTTTCAATTTAGTAAATGTCTATTTCATTATCAAATACTTTGCCAGTATTGCTGTCAATATTATAATGGAACATAATATCTGGACAACGATAAGGTTCGGTACTCATCAATCGTGTCACTCTCAAATTAAATTCAGAAGCTGGAGCTGGTTCTGATAGGGGAGATGCTAATTAGCTGGTTCTGATAAGGAGGTGCTAGACTAATTGGCTGGTTCTGATAGGGGAGGTGCTAATTGAACATCACGAGGCTTTCTATTTCCTACCAAAATTGTTTCTAACCACGAACTCGAAACCTTATCGAAATATCTCCTGCATCATGCTTTTTTCCATCAATATCAACACGAAACTGGTTTTTCGTTTTTTGAACTCTATCGTATAATTCATCATCAATGTCTACTAAATTTCTATTTAAATGCTTCTCTACCACATAAGCCAAGTACAATCTACTTATGTGTCTTAAAAGTAACGAGAATTTGTGATTTCATGCTAATATATTGATCTCTATACATTGTTTTCCCGCATTTGTGTATGATTCTCACGCTTAGCTTATTTTACACAATCTTTACAGCCTTTGTATTTTGTATTTGAGTTTGTCCATTTCCTCAATCAGTTTTTTATTGGTTGCGTTATGTACTTTTGTACAAGTGACTAATATATTAATATTAATTGTACCATTTATTTGCGTACTTTGATTCAGTAACTGCTAGATGTCAAAATGAAGTTCTGAAAACAAAATTATCTTTAAAATATATGTATTTATACACCACACTGAAAAAGGTGTGCTGGATTTTGATTCATCCACATCGGGTAAAAACGCTTTCCATTTTAATCGAGTCTGGCTAGCTTTTAGCTCATTCTTTGTAACAGAAGGTTTTATAGATGCATTGAAGTTAGCCTGGTCAACATTGTAATTTATGTTTAGCTTCTGTACTAAAAAAATTTGAGAGACGTTTAAATTGATCCATGATTGCTTCAATATTTACGTAATTTCCATTGGCCTTTATTCAAAATCTCCTAGACCAGCTTGTAGTCTTTTACACTACATCTTTTTCAGCGTTTTGATGTACCGGAAATCAACCATATATTTATTAATGTTGTCTCTTTCTGTCCCTTTTGTGATTAATTTAGTACCCTACTAGGACTTTGTACGCTGTAGTGACCTTATCATGTTTTCATGTTGCCATTTTTGTATTTACCTATGTTGTTTGAGGTTATGATTTCTTTACCCCCACCTACCCCACCCCACCCCCACAGCCCGGTGGCCGAGTGATCTATGGCATTGGCCTTTAGAGATCATTGACATCTCACTTCTGCCTGCGTTAGCTCGAGTATCGGCTTGGCCAACGTGGGTA
>JAECUM010065788.1:0-14439 GCA_016617855.1 Megalonaias nervosa | reverse complement strand
AATTTAAAAAAAAAATTTAAAACATGGTTGAAAATGAATCGTATGTTAAAGAATGCACTGCTTTGTTAAGACTTGATGCGGTGTCTGAAGTGTAGTTTTTAAACCTAGGCGGCTCTTTGAAAGTAGGTGAACTCTGCTGAATGATTGTGTTAGCAATCTCACAATTAAAATTGTAAATTAATGTTTTGCGCAAATATTTGGAGCAATTTTGGCGTTCCCCTTTGACTTAGTTCAGAAGTCTTGGCCTGTATGTAATATCGGGTAATTTTCTTCGTGCAATTTTTGCATTAGCTTGCATTTTACCACGTATTTAGTGTATTCCGCTACCATTTGTAACATTCGCATTGAACAGTGTGCACCGTATTAGAGTTTTAGGCAAACCTATCACTCGCGTTGGCTAGTCTGCTCTATCAAAATTCCAAATCTTATGTTCAATATACATGGATGTTATGTACTGAAAGGTGGTAAATAATTTTCAATATTTTTTCAGATACATTTTGGTGAATATAAGATTTCAAATAAAGATGACGGAAAATTTTATATCTTATTCGTTTACCTTCTTGTCATCGACGTCATCATTAATCGTTATTATTATTATTATTATTATTATTATTATTATTATTATTATTAGCTAACTAGTATAACGGTAAAGAAACATCTGTATAAACCAATTATACCTTTGACAGGTCATGCCTAAGAACTAAATACTTGCATGACTGGATATTTTGATCCCAGAAGCCGAGAGAACACCGAATACAACAAGGCAGCAAAGAGTTGATGTACAGCTGGAAAACTGATTCCCATCAAAATTGTACATGGAAACAACGTACCATGCATCAGCCGAGTCTAACTACAAACAATATAGACTCTGATCTGCCGTCGCATCGCCTGATCAAGGTGCATGTCGTTTGTTCCACTGATAACCCCTAACAAACTGCACAGACCCAGATCTGCCAGCGCATTATCCGATGGCACAGCTGAGTCTGTGCAGATTACAGTTGCACTCGACTTATAAGCGATTACATATGACACTTACCGAGGGTCACATGGTTTGCTCGTCTACGTTATTGTAAAGTGTTATAATCTTGACAATACGAATTACAGCCTTGCCGTATTGCTTATCTAACATATTGCACCAGTTTATCGGTAAAAATTAACAAATCGGCTTGATAAAAAGGTGTTTGTACTCAGTGTTTCTATAATTTCTTTACAATGGGGCAATTCCAACTTAAGTAAGCATCATAGTCTTCGGAACCGTATGTACTCATTTATAAGTCGAGTAAACTGCAATCCGCACAGATCCAGGTCTGCCTCGCATAATGCGTCGGCAGATTTCGGTCTATGCAAATTATCAAGAGCATTCAGCGAATAAACAGCAGACCGTGATCTGCCAGCACATTTTCGGAAGGCAGACCAGGGTCTGTGCCCTTTGAAGCTGGATTCAGCTTAAACGCGAGTATGAACGATATGTAACTAGTATACGAATAATTTCTCGAAATTAAAACAAAAATGTTTTTTTTTTAAATGCTTGTTAAATAATGGGAATATATGAAACTTTATATAGCCTGTAATATATCGCAATTATTTTATTTTCATCGTACAAGAGATGCACCGTTTACGTTATTACTAAAACATTTTTCAACCTGTAAATATTATATATTTCTTCCTAATTGGTTATTAGAATTTATCTTATTTCAAATACTGGTATATGTCTCTTTAAAACGCACCAACCTATCCATATTATCATTAACACATTACTTTCAATGATAGAACGGTATCCATTGACAATATTTCTTCATAAAAGATTTATTAAAAAGCCTACACTAAATACATGCATCGCCATCATCTTTATAATACATAATTTTAATGGTAATAAATTGTAAGTTGCGGGAACGTCTTACAGTTATTAGGGCTAGGTAGAAACATGTACCCAATGCAGCTAAAGAAAACAATTAGTCGTAGATATATTTTATTCTGAATTGGATTTTTCAACCGCCAACATTTTGTATATATTCAATATTATTGCTTTAATCATCGCTCTACATTTTTTTTACATTAAAACTTCTTGGACCACAGAAGGCTCTTGGAATTTTTTGCCTTTTTTGTCCCATTGAGTTTTCCTACGTTTTGATCTCTGAATAATATATACATGTATTTTAGTCTGTCTGTCCATGTGTGTATGTATGTATGTATGTATGTATGTATGTAGGTAGGTAGGTAGGTAGGTAGCAAGGTAGGTGTTTCTGTTTTTGGATTTTTAACGTAGCTTTAACAGTGTAAGTCATATAGCTACGATGTCTGCAGTGTGGCAGTTTATCGTGATGTATAGCACTGGGACATCATGCCGCAAACATGTGGCATCATGCCCCACCCATTCACATTATCCTGACACCAGGCCGACCAGTCCTAACACTAACCTCTTAATGCGGAGCGCCAGGCAGCTGCTAGTACCACTTTTATAAGTCTTTGGTATGACTCAGCCGAGGTTCGAATCCGCGACCTCACGCAATGGAGACAGACGCTCTAACCACATAGGCCACCGGAGCGGAGCGGTCAAGTAGTAGGATGGTAGGTAGGAAGGTTGGTAGGTATCCAGGTATGGAGGTTGTATGCATGTAGTTGTGTGTCTACCTAGTTATCTAACTTCGTGGATGAATATATATATGTGTGTGTGTGTGTGTGTGTGTGTCTGTGTGTGTGTGCGTGTGTGCGTGTGTGTGTACGTGTGTATGTGTGTGTGCTAGAAATAAGTAGTATAAGCGAGAACGTCTACAAACTCATCAGTAATGTCACATGCAGACTAGTGTAGGCCTCGTCGGTCATAAATTTATACTCGTGGATGACAAGTTGGCAGCTCATCCTGTATACGTCAATCTAAATTTTTATTTTTAGCGTGTCGAATGGAGATATATTCCTGACAAAACTCAACAGAATGCCTCGGCTATATCTAGTAAATAAATATATTTTCTGTCCTTTTTTAATGAGAGCTGCTTTGCCAGTCAGTGCCAGATTAAACCCCGTGGAGGCCCCTAGGCAGTCAAAATCAATTAAATATTATTTTGATCCGTTGTCGCGGGGCCCCTAAAAGGCGTGGGGCCCATAGGCTCGTGCCTACTATACCTATTGGGGTAATCCGGCACTGTTGCCAGTCACTGTATGCGATAAATTAGAAAAAAGAAATACATCTATCTTCAAACAGTATCATCGAAAAATATTTAATACATGAGCTAGAAGAAAGCTAAGACATAAAAGGTAATCAATTTTAAAGCTTGTACTCAGGTGTGGTAGAAAATGACATGTATTCATTTTCTTGTCAGTTTCATAGGAGGGCATCCAGTCTGCTTATAGACAGTATTGTATTCACTTCAAATTTATAAGTGACACAAGCATCGAAGAATATTGCGAAAGTCTGTCCGGTTTCAGTAATACGACAAATGAACGATAACTATTCATTCTTGGATTGGGGAAGTTGAATTGTCGATATCATTTATAAAACTTTTTATATCTGATTTCAAACTATTTATGAAACCTATTTTCAAAGTAAAGGGAACCTTGGTGACTCAGTGTTTATCATGTTGGCGTTACATTATGTGGATTGCGGGTTCGAATTCAGCCGAGCCAAGCCCTGCTGGGGTTGGCTGCTATGAAATGTCTGTTGACAAGGCTCAGGACACCTATTGACTTGGTACTAAATAATGTTTAGTGAGCAGATGTGCCGATAAACACAAATTAATAAAACGGTCAATCCATCAATTAATCAGTAAATCGATCGATCGATCAATCTGTTCAAAATAAAGCTAATGATACCTTTGTGAAATTATTTCCTCCTTTGTAAATAATTTATCAATGGCGAAAAACGTAAAACAATATTCGCTTGAAATACAGTCACATCATAAAAATTACTGATTCAAGCACATCGAATTCACTTTATTTGTGGCGCACCATTTTCATGGACATTATGGTTGTCAAAAAATATACACATAAAATCCGATCTTAAATCCTGTAAGTGGGTAGTGTACATCATCCAGATACAGTAAAGCCGAGCTTCAAATCCGGTAAGTGGGTAGTGTACATAAACTAAACACGTTAAAGCCGTGCTTCAAATCCGGTAAGTGGGTTAGTATACAAAAACGATACACGTAAAAGCCGAGCTTCACATCCGGTAAGGGATAGTGTACACAAACTACACACGTAAAAGCCGAGCTTCAAATCCGGTAAGTGGGAAGTGTGCAAATGTTATACATAAGATTTGATTAGTCAAACAGGTAGAACTTAGTTATTTACCTCAAGCAAACAAACAGGTAGAACTAAATTATCTACCACAATCCAACAAACTGTGAAAACCTTAATACTTACCTGAAAATTTCATGGTGCCGAAAAATGAAGGCCAAGTAATCCCTTAAAACCCCATAGCCATTGTTAGGTGACGAAACAGGTCTCAGATTTTAACTGACAGTCACTGCGTCGGGCAGTTATCAATGTCAGCTAAATCTCAATAAGAATCAACTTTCCCGATGAAAGCTAAATTTAGAATGGGTTAAGGTAGGAACCTGCCCCTATATCATAGCTGAGTCTCAAAATATTACATATCACTAGAAAAATGTATTCCTATCAATGCGTATAGCAATAAATTGAAGTACCCCAAAATTATAATTTCTGCAAAACCCAAATGAATTATGCACCAAAATAAATAAATTCGCCTTATTCTGAATGACTACGAATCTGCAGTATTATTCTAATAAGGTATAATAATCCAGTAATTTTTTGCCGTGGCTTAAAACTGCTATAAGGCTTGTCATATGTTTTTATGGACTTTACAATATTCCTTTCCTATTTATATTTTACTGGAAAAATAATCGACATTGGTTGGAAGATCTTTTCTATATTAGCTTCTTTTACTAAAATCTTGCTAAAAGATAAATAGAGTTCTTTCCTAAATCTGTTTTTGTACTTATGCTGAGAGAGAGAGAGAGAGAGAGAGAGGGGTATTTATGAAGTCTATGAAGTCTTTAAGAGATGAAATCTCTACAAATTAATCATTGTTGAGGGGACACTATGGAGCCTCTGAGAGTTTAGTATCAAAGGTTTAAGGCGTCAAAGAGAAATTTAAAATTACGAAAACTTTACGACGGTATTGAGCATATGGTACTTCAACATTAATGCACAGTTTTGGTCGGTGTGGGGCCCATTACAATTTAAAATTACTGCACAAGTTTGGTCGGTATTGGGCCCAATACAATTTAACATTGATGTCTCTTTAAGCCACCATGGGAACTGAACATGAGGTAGCGAATGTACTACTATTTACTATCAAAATCACCACCATATACACAAAGGAACGAGGGGATTTCAAATACTTATATTATACCATTACATATACACCAAGGGAATAGGAGTAGTACGTATGTTTTAGACTTACTCTCCAAAACACCGTTACACGTGCACAAAGGGAACTGCCACTTTCGTAAATAGCACACCTCTATCCTCATCGATTAAGATTTCGCTGATCGGCATACACGTAGAGCTAATGAGAGACTGATTAGTCGCACTCTCCCAATCCCCCATCCTACTTTGTGGCTCTGTGGTCTTCTTGTGGCTCTAGTGACTGCTGTTGCTACTTATGCCCCTATGACCATTCCAAGAACAGTTACCAATGCTCTTCTTGGAACTGTTGCTGTTGCCGTTCTTTCAGGGATTTCCACTCCCTATTCTCCATTAAGATTTTGTTCCAGAATATTCCTGATTAGCTATTTTGTCGTCCTAATATAGACAATTCACCTCCTCTATGGATGCAGCTCCATCTCTTCCACCCTTTCTAGGAAATGATTGACTGTTGATATGTGCTCTGACGCCACGGTTAATGTTGATAAAAGCTCCGCTCTAACGTCACAGTTAAGACTGATAAGTGCTCTAACGCCACGTTTAGGTTGATAAGTGCTCGAACGCCACAGTTTAGGTTGACAAGTGTTCTAACGCCACGGTTAATGTTGATAAGTGCTCTAACGCCACGGTTACAGTTGATAAATGTTCTAACGTCACGGTTACGGTTGATAAGTGCTCTAACGCCACGGTTAAGGCTGATAAGTGCTCTAACGCCACGGATACGGTTGATATATGCTGTTATTTTTCCCTGTTGAGGTTAATAAGTGCTCTAACGCCACGGTTAATTTACTACTGATACCTGAAATCATGGTCGACTAATAGGCAAATAATGACAAGACTGCCTTGAAAGTTTTTGAATAAGTCCTACAATGGCATTTTGGCCTTTCACGACTATGTAACTGTCCGCACAGCAAACTAATTCTGGAACAATGTCCGTTTTGAGGCCAAGTTAGGAAAGGCATGTCCGCAAAGCAGGAGCGGAATGATGAATTGAAACGCCAGTTACTATTGAATAATTTATTGGTTATACTTATTTTTCCAAATATTTGCTGAAATTATAGTTAAGTTTTGGACTGAGGTTCGAAAACTCAAATTTGTAATTTTTGAAGAGTTGCGACCGAAAGAGGTATTCGAAGGCAAATGAAAACCCAAAACAGTCTGTAATATTCGAAGCAACTGGTACCTAGTGATTGTAGGTGGATCATGTGGTAATTGTAGGTGGATCATGTGGTGATTGAAGGTGGATAATGCAGTGAATTAAATAAATGTTCTGAGGTAGAGACAGCATGAAGATTTAAATAAACCCATCGACTGATATTGTCTTCTCTGGAATATGTTTAGAAATTACAAAATTAATTTAGCATGCGACTGGGTTAATAATATCAATAAAGTAATAGAGCATAATGAAAAAAAATTGTCCAAGATGTCACTGTATCTGAATGACATTTGCAGCATTAATGTTTATGACAAAAACTTTGTTTCCTTTATAAAAAAAAAAAAAAATCTATGCTTTTGTGCAATGAAACAATAGTTTCTGTTTCCTTGTACCTATATTACTTTTATGCATGTGAATGCATGTCTGTGTACATATGTATGTGTCTGAGTACATGCGTATGATACACAAGTCTTTGTCAAATGAGGAATCATCAAGTAGAAGGCACCACGAAAAGCATTAATGTTTATGACAAAAACTTTGTTTCCTTTATAAAAAAAAAAAAAAATCTATGCTTTTGTGCAATGAAACAATAGTTTCTGTTTCCTTGTACCTATATTACTTTTATGCATGTGAATGCATGTCTGTGTACATATGTATGTGTCTGAGTACATGCGTATGATACACAAGTCTTTGTCAAATGAGGAATCATCAAGTAGAAGGCACCACGAAAACTATTAACATTTATTTCCTCACTACACTGCGAATTGTTATTAAAATTTGATTAGAATAAAGACATAATGCATTTTCATATTGGTCTCTAGTCCTGCTAAAAGTCCAACACGAATCTTCAGATTAATCATATGAGACCTGAAACTGTACCAAAAAAAGGGATAAAACAATTTCAAATTCTCTTGCCATGAGTAAAGGAGATTTTCCATTCTAAAACTAAGGAAATTCTCTGCAAAAATTGCCAAAAATATGAATTTATGAATTTCTTTTTTGTGTTATACAGATCTATGATATTAATTAATATGGGGTAAAATAGTCCTTGTCATGTTTAAAGAACGCTTGAAAGGTCATCACATTTTTGCTCTGACAATATTTGATAGAAATTTGTTACATTATCCTTGATATCAAAACCGTTGTTTGATGCAAGAATTGTCAATGTAGGAAGTGGTTTTACAACCTATAGAGAGACAAACAGACCAAATGACGAAATTTAACAAGCGAAGAGGAATTTCTCTTCACAGCATTTGCCGTCCAAGATTAATCAAAATTTACCGTATTAGGTGAATCATAGTGCACCAATTCAAATGCATTATATTATAATCATGAAACTATTTCGACCCAAATAGTTGGGGTTTATAAGTTTCATTTTAATTCGTTGGGGAAAAAAGAAGAAACGGAACCCTGTTTTTGGAGACTATCAATAATTAATCTGGATTCCTTTTTAAACTATTATAAAGCATTGATCCATCAATGTATACAGACGGTAATACCATCGTGTTCAAATTTTCCATCTGATTACTTTTACGTCCAGGTTGGGAATGTTTTGCACGATTGAAATGTTCCAAAGCGCCAAACTATGCAGCACGGATACCTAAAAAAAAATTATGTACCTTTTTGATAGATGATCGGCTGGTATTTAATATAGTTTTATTATCAGTGTTGGTTTAATGTTTCTTCATTGCCAAACAATAACATACCAAACCAGATCATATATCTGGATCACAAAGTTAGCCGTACCAAACGTAGGACCATACGGGAACTCATTAAATATATAGAAAATTATCAATCTCAAGTTTTCTTTTAATTCTATAGAGGAGAGTCCCCAACTCACTAAAATGAGCGAAAATCGACTTACACTCCGCAAGATTCACACACACACACACACACACACACACACACACACACACACACGACTGAAAATTCTAAGGTCCAATTGACTGACATTAAATTTCGGGCCAATCGGGTCTGGTTGTGAACCATAAGCTCCAGTGTCCGAAATTCCATTATAAATTAGGTAAGAATAAAAGAGGTGTGCCAGAGAAAAGGAATGCATATAATGCAAATAAATGTCATAAAACTAGTCTGGTTTTCGACATTTGCACAAGTAACGAGTGTTTTAATTTCCACTGTACATCCATATATAAGCCTTAACCGTGTTAAGTGTAGACTGGTCTTATGTTCATGAGTTATGCACAGTATATAACTATATATCAGCAAGTATATCATCTTCAATGAGTATAGATATATCAAACTAAAACAAACAAAAAGAGAAACAAAGACAAAAAATATACATAATTGATAAGGCTATATTGTAGGGAACTATAATACATACATTCCTTTTATTAGTTCTGACGCTGCTTTTGGTAGTGGTTTTTACTTCTCTATGCGTCACACATGCCATGTTTCACCACGCAGACCAATTTGCTGGCCCTGATACCTCGATACATCTCGGAAAATGTAAAGAAACTGCCATTAAATACTGAGACAGGGCAAACGTATACAATAGTAATTTCAGACACGGACTTATAATCTTAGATATGTCATATTGACTTTGATACTATTGTGTAAGGAACACATCAAAATGCTGTAATGCCAATATCAAAGCCAAACATTCCTTCTCGATTGTTGAGTAATTTCTTTGGTGCTTATTTAATTTCTTTGAAAAATAGCACACTGGGTGGTCAACACCATTTCTATCTTCTTGAATCAATACTGCTCCAACCCCAAAATCACTTGCGTCAACAGATAGTTTAAAAGATTGTCTGAAATTTGGAGCTGTCAGAACTGGTGTACTTTTAAGTATGGCCTTTAACTTGTCAAAAGCCTCCTGACATTTCTCAGTCCAAAGAAACTTGCTTTTCTTGCTCAATAAATTTGTCAGGAGTTCAGGAATATTAGAAAAATTGGAACAAAATTTCCGAAAGTATCCAGCTATACCTAAAAATATAATCAGTTGCTTTTTCTGACAGGCACAGGGAACTCAGATATAACCTTGACCTTAGCATCTATAGGTTTAACTTGTCCATCCCAAATCATGTCCTAGAAATGTTACACAAGCACGGCAGAACTCACTTTTAGATATATTGATTGTCAAACTGGCATCAGGCCATAGAACACAATTAATTTTACTATATATTCTCTAGATTTGTTTCTCAGTACTGAACTTTCCACTGTGTGACAATCAATACAAATCATATGTTAATCTAAAATAACTTCAAAGATGACTTCACGGTGAAGTTCTTGTCAAAGGTTCACCTGCATTTTTTGAAAGTCTTGACTGTAAACAAACCAACGTGCAATGGAACACAGATTTCACTTCCGGATCATCACCAAGACCTTATTACTCACTGTACACTGTCGCCGAAACACAGAGAACCACCACCATAAGCTCATATTCTAAAGAATAAACAATTGCCTTTAAATCCATACCAAGAATGCCTAAATCTAACTCTTGTATCACCACCAAACGGAGACAGGAAAAAAGGCTTTAAAATAGACTGGGACTACATTCGTGGGTACTGAACCGGAATTATTAATTGTGGCCTGATTCTATCAGTGAGTCTTTCAAAGAATTTCCGAATTGTTGCTAGATGTTCTTTCCAGGTGTCGTTGTAAATGATGACATCATCGATGTAAGCATCACAATTATCTAGACCAGAGATAATCATATTCATCAAACGTTGAAAAGTACTTGGCGAACCCTTCATACCAAACGGCATCACTTTATATTGATAAAGTCCATCTCGAGTCACGAACGCCGAAATCTCCTTTGCCCTTTCCGTTAGTGGAATTTGCCAAAATCATTTCGGAAGGTCAAATTTGGTGACACACTTGTCATTTCCAATTTTATCAATGCAGTCATCGATTCTTGTTAATAGAAATGAATCTGTTTTAGTCACACTGTTCACCTTCCTATAATCAGTGCACATACGGAAAGTTTTATCTGGTTTCGGAACAAGTATACATGGTGAACTCCAGTCACTTTTACTGGGCTCTATGAAATCATTCTCCAGCAAAATACTGAATTTCCTTTTTCAAGTATTCCTGTTTGAGAGGGTTCATCCTGTATGGGTGGTGTTTCACATTTTTGAAATTTACAATTTCAAACTCAGGAAAATGTTTGTTTGTCCTCGTAGAAACATCTGGAAATAAGTGCTAATATTCGAATAATAACTGTTTAAGTTCAGTCCATCCTTGTTGTCGCAAATGTAAAAGTTTCTGGTCCAGATTATTCATTATTTCCGAATTCCGACGATTTGTTGCTCCAAAATCAGTAGAGTCCGATTGAATTCCTTCACTTACATCCTCAGTGAGTGGGACAGGTACAACTATATTAATTGCATTATTTACCTGGCTATTTCTCTCAATATACTGGTGCTCCTTTAATTGATTTAGATCAGAGTACTATTATTATAATTTAACTCATTCATTTTCTTTTTAACTTTGTAAGGGTAGTAATACCGAATTTGAAGAAAATTTTGAAGAATGAGCAAGAGAGAATTAACTCTATTACAAGACTCAAAAGTTCTCTCCATTAACGTTCTGTGAAACCATAACTTCACGTTTGACTTGAATTGATGAGTGCCAAATTCAAGTATGACTAGCTGGAAAATTCCAGACATAAAACTTGGCCTTTGACCAGATTGGTCAGATTTTGAAAGGCCAAATTGAATAAAGAACTTCATCAAAGTCTTTACTATTATTTTAGTTTTAATATTCCTCAAAGGAATTGCCTCTGGGAATCTTGTTGACGCACACATAATGGTCAACAAGTATTGGTTGCCTGACTTGGTCTTAGGTATGGGACCAACACAATCTACCATTATTCTGCTACATGGTTCGTCAAATGCAGGAATAGGTTGCAGATGAGCCTTAGGTATCGTCTGATTGGGTTTTTCTACCATTTGACAAGTATGACAAGATCTGCAGTATTTACAAACATCACTTTTGATTTTTGGCCAATAAAAGTGAGTCAAGATTTTGTGATAAGTCCTATTAATCCCTAAATGACCAGCCAGAGGAGTTTCATAGGCCAGACTAAGTATTTCCTATCTGTAAGATTTTGGAACTGCAATTTGATAGTTCACTCACCACTCGTCACCAGTAGGTTCCTCGGGAGGTCTTCATTTTCTCATAAGAATTCCATTTTAAATGAAATAACAGACAGGTACTTCAGTAGCTTCAGTTTCACTAATGGCCCTCTGAAACAAACAGGAGATCTCAGGATCTTTGTCGTTTGTCACCCTGATTAGAAAAGAGAGAATAAGTAGTTAAAAGAGGATCACTGTGATCAATACCTTTTGATTGATCCAAACAAGGAGTGAAAGTGACCTCGTCAAAAGCCTGACCAATACACGTGTCAGCTAAAGGAATACTTTCCTTACCGAAATCATTCTCAAGAGCTTTCTTTGCCATAGCTCTAGTAACTGCACAAGCTGGGTATAAGTCAGGGAATTCTTTTTCAATTGGATCGATTTTCTGATCAAAGAAAAGCTTGTCAGTTACAAATGGATTAACCACAACCTTGTCTCCAGCTAGGTCGTTGTCTAGTAATAAATGAATGCCCTGAACGGGTAAAGAAGACACTATTCCGACTGTCCAAATTGGCCAAATCACCCAAGAGTGATATAGAACCCTTCGACATGAATGGTTCATAATTCTCCATAATAAAATCAGACTGGGGTTTAGTAGACCCAACAAATATATTGCTTTCAATACATGACCGTGACCTAGACCTCTTAGAAATAAGAGCATTTGGGATAGGTCTATCTTGATTCTGATGCTTATATTTCAATTTGAAGCAATCAGAAATGACGTGTCCTTTCTTATTGCAACAGGTGCACGTAGGAGGAGACAAGGATTTTGAATCAAGCTTATCAGAAGCTTGATTTTTAAAAGTTGTGCCAGACTGAGTTTTAGAAATAGTCGTATTAGGCTGAAATACATTTTTACCAATAGAATGCTGAGTGAAGAACTTGCCTACAACAGAAACATTTTGAGCTAAAAAATACTCGTCAGCAGCAAGAGCAGCATGTTCCAAGGTTTCGATCTTATGCTCATCAAGATAAATCTTAATGTCACTATGGACACAGTTCCTGAACTCTTCAACTAATATTAGTTGTCTGAGACTTTCGTAATCTTTGTTAACCTTTCTAGAAGAACACCACCTATCAAATTGTTGTGCTTTTTCCCATGCCAATTCGACATAGGTCTGGTCAGTTGATTTTCTAGAATTCCTGAATTTTTGCCGATAAGCCTCAGGGACTAACGAATAACTCTTCAAGATATATTGTTTAACCACATCATAGTCAGCACTCTGCTCTTGGGACAGTGAAATGTAAATATCACGAGCTCAACCAGTAAGTACACATTGTAATAATAGAGTCCAGTACTCCCTTGGCCACTTCAAATTTTCAGCAACTGTTTCAAAATAAGGAAACGAGCTGTCTACTTCTTTCTCCAGAAAAGGGGGTTCTAACCTGATATTTCTTAAAACATCAAAAGTAGGGGAGTGTTTTCCCTTTGTCAGCTCTAATTCTTTAAACCGAATTTGAAATTCCCTTTCTTTCTTTTCTCTTTGCGTCTGTGGGTCTCTCTCTCTTTCTTCAAATTGCCATTACATTTCTTTCCTTCTTTCTTTAAACTGCAACTGCATTACTTCCATTTCTTTTTCGATTTGTATCTTTTCTTTCTAAAACTGAACCTGTCTTATCTCTAATTCCAACCTTTTTAGCTGGACTTCCATTTTCAAAATCTCCAACCACTCATGGGTAAAATTAAAATAATTCTCTACTTTTGATGACACTGTATAAAAGCCTGTTGATTTCACAAAAGATTTCAAACAAAATGTGAAATAGTACTTGGGACTTAAAATATTCTGAAAATTAGGGGAATTTAAAAAAAAAAAAATTAAAGTAAATTTAAAAAAAACAACTTTCTGAAACATTTTAGCCAAAAGTCATGTATCTTAAGGACGAGGCCCCAATTTTCTTTGTTACGTGTCTAGGCACGTACAAAAGTAACAAAGAAAAGAGTGAAGCCAACAAGCTTTGTAAAATTTAACAAAATAATTTATTTCCCTAGAAAACAAGGTAAAATATGAATAAGGACTTACGGTTTGTGAATCTAATCCAAAAATTAATCCGAGAATTAATAATATAAGTCCTATCACTAAACGGTTGTAAATGAATCAAAGTTCGAATCCTGATGATGTTCCAATATGGAAGGCGATGACGTCTTCTATATCCTGTTTTGTGCTGTCGTGTCGACAGTTCCTTGTTGAATCACTAAAGCGAATATTCAGGCTTTAGATTCCGAATAATTTCTAATAAATGTCTTTGTCCAAAAATTCTGATGAAAAGCACTTATGTATGTTTTCCAGAGAATTTAATTACTAATTCCGAAAACAGGAAAAACTTAACTCAAACTGGTCACAACACAAAATACCTTTGAGTTCCGAAGGTATCCATTTACGACTGAATTAAATCACTTTAAAACGTTAGTTTTAAACGCAATTTTAGATGACGTGATGGGGTCACGTGGTCACTTAATTCGAATGGCGTAGTAAAAAAATAGGCCGGCTGACACGTATTCCATGGACGAATTTGATTCTACTGAACGAATCTACTATAACATTCAATAATAAAAATTTTTAAAAAAGTTGTTTACACCAGAGCTAACACGCCAGCCAAGTATGACCTTGATTACCACCAACGATATTCACTCTAGGAGAGAAATAAGAAAAAGTTGTTTACCAATTCTGAATCAGGTTCAGGAACTAGGTCAGCTAAAATATAATGTAGCGACACTGGTTATTTACTGAACTGAACTGAATTTTCCGAAATGTCAAATCAAGTGAATAAAGTTATCATTACGATAACATGTAATGAAAT
>JAECUM010065787.1:0-10154 GCA_016617855.1 Megalonaias nervosa | reverse complement strand
ATGTATGTATATGCATGCATGCATGATTCTTTTCTCCTGTATATTTTATTTGTATTATTTCTTGGCTTTTCTCTATGATTATATGTTATGTATAATTGTATCTTGCAATTGACCTTATTCCAAAATTAAGTTCTTGGTGTACCTGACCAGAGATATTTATTTTGCAAACAACACAATGCATAGCTAATATCTTTCTGTGAGTATAGATTAAATATTAGGATCATTATCAATGGAGGTAAACACGTTATCATAATCTGAGTCTAGGACATTTTTTCATTTCGAAATTCCTAAGCTTATAGACAACATTCAATGTTTTAGAAAGAAACTTAGCTACATCCTTACTCTAATAGTGTGTCTTTAATTCCTTAGATTAGCGCACGTGTATGTCCGCATCTCGGACGTTACCCCTTCCCCCCACTGCCTTTGATATTGGCATGTATAAGTATGCCATTCTGATCTTTCGGAAAGTTTGCGCTACCTTCAACCAGGAAGTGCACGCTTTATGTTGTAGGACATCTAGTGCACACAATTGTTTTATTTTCTCTTATTTTAACATTAATGAGTACCGAAAATGAACTGAGGTCAGAAACATTAGAAGCAAATAGCATTCATGTATTATATCCTTGCTGAAATAGGCACAACTAATATAAAGCTTATTCAAACTGCCTGTTATGGACTATAAATGTACAAAATGTTATAGAATAAGTCGCATTGTTGCGATTTTTGGCTATATATTTTTATACGAAATCTAAAGCACAGATACATTAAGACTGCCATGTGCTACAAATTTGGTACATGTATCATCGATAGGATTTTTCAGCGATAACTCGATCTTAAAAATAACAAATTAATATATAAATAATCATTCCACTACTACTCGTCAAACACATACCTTTGGAAGCAAAGTTCACAAAACTGTTGAAAGGTAAGTGGTTTTTACCATACAGTGTTCAAAACTAATTTTCATTTCCACCTGTTTTGTGGAATGAAGGTGGATATCTCCAGAAATCTCGACGATACGAGCCAACGGTGAATGCTCAAAGTACAAAGTTGATGATATGACTCAATGAATTCTAATCTGGTCAATATTTTCCATATTTTCTTGATACGTTCTCCAAATGTTCCATTCAATTAAGGTTATATCCGTATCCGGGATTTCCCCGCTGATTTTACATTTTAGGACAATTATAAATATGTGAGATATGTAATGATTATGTTTCTCATGTACCCTTGATATTTTCAACTGGATATCTAGGATTTCTCCAGTGTTTCCACATAGAGAATTATTCATCATTTGAGATACATTGATGATCTTTGTTATGTGCCCTTGACCTTTGCAACAGTATATGCGAGTCTAATAGCGCCTTAGATACTGCCTGTTTAATGAAGTCCTTGAACACAACAAAATATCGAGTGGAAAGTATCAGCTTAAAACGAACTATTATATAAATAAAGAAAGACATCTAAGAGATAAGTTCCATAACAAGAACGATCATACTCCTCATATTGGGTTACCTTTCTTTGGACTGATAACAATACAGACAAAACGATGTAAATTTGTCTGTAAAATGCTACCTGCAGAAAAACGAACGCTTCGAAAACAGTTTCAGATTAAATTTATCTCTTTTGATCTTTTGTGAACACATTTTTATTCAGCAACTTTGAACTTTCCGCCAAAATTTGAACATGCTAAGTCCGAACACTTGGTTAGATTTTGCATGTTTAACTATACATTCAATTGGTTTAGGACAGCCTAAAAATACCCGCATTATGTAAGTTCATATTTATAAAGCGGCTGCAGTACTGACACAGTTAAGATATGTTTTCCATTGTATATTTGAATAAAGACGGCACAGGAAAGATTTACGCATTGGATTTTTAAGCACAACCGAGTTTGTTTCCACTTCTTGTTACGATTCGATGCACAAACTGAGACTGTACGTTACAACTCTTGCTAAATTAGTAACACTCCGTTTAACTGAATAGTTATAAAGGTAAGTAAAAGAACAAAGCAAACAAAATCCACTTTCTGGCAGTGTTTTCATAACAAATTACGTTTTATATAGGCAGTATGAATAAAACACATAACGCTATGTAATCATATCTACCAAGTAGCCATAGGTAACAGGAGGCAAGTGTAAAATGTTAGAGCCCCATCAGATATATACTACGTCTGTTTACTAATACAACACCAAGAGAAGTTATTGCATGGAACTCTATCTAGAAACAAATACTAAAGACACATTCGTGGTCAGAGATGAATAACTGGCGTGTTTTTCTCTCCAAAGGAAGTTGAACTACGATTGCAAGGTCTGCTATAATGACTTTGCAAAGATATATTCGGAAGTATTACATATGATTTTGCAGGGGAAGTAGATTATAAGTTTGAGAGAAATCTACATTTGTTAGCTTTTGACAGGATATTTGAAAATCACAAATTGAAATGAAAAACCAGAAAGAGAAATTGATGTTTATCCATATATATATATATATACTTATGAATATAAACGACATTACAATTCTGTCAAGAAAATATTTAAGACACCAACCCACCCCTATCCCCAACACGCACAAACAAACGACTCTCATTTTCCTGGGTTCATTACTCGTACTGGAAACATTTCCAGCAAATTTCACGTCTGTATCTATTTGCAGATGTTGTTTATAGCAAATTCATCCTATACTCACTAAGTTTACCTGAACTATAACGTCTTTGGGCAGACAATCGTCTTCCGGTCCTGTTCTTTGTTGCGTCTTGTTGCTCTTTAACCTTAATATCACAGAAGCTACCAAGAACAGGATAACGCAGATGTGTTTCGACCTGCAAATACTTTCCTCACTAGGTACACAATCCAGGTAAATTTCTTTAATGATATGGATGAATGCACAAATCAATAACATGTAGAATACATGTAACCGATTTACAGTATAAACATCATACGTAATCTGTCTGGCTCATATGTATGTATGTATGTATGTATGTATGTAGTCATACACGTATGCATACATGCATGCATGCATGCTTCTTTGTATGTATGTATGTATGTATGTAGGCATGCATGTATGCATGCATACTTGTTTGTATGTATGTGCTTATATATGTATGCATGTGTGTGTGCATGTATGTATATGCATGCATGCATGAATTTGTGCACTGCATATTTGATTTGTATTGTTTCTTGGTTTTTCTCTATGATAATATGTTATGTATAATTGTACCCTGCAATTGACCTTAGTCCAAAATCAAGTTCTTCGTGTACCTGACCAGAGATATTTATTTTGTAAACAACACAATGCATAGCTGTGAGTATAGATTAAATATTAGGATCATTATCAATGGAGGTAAACGTGTTTATCTTAATCTGAGTCTAGGACATTGGCTTTTCATTTCGAAATTCCTAAGCTTAATGACAACTTTAAATGTTTTAGAAAGAAACTTAGCTACATACTGGCTCAAATATTGTGTCTTTAATTCCTTTGATTAACGCACGTGTGTGTCCGCATCTCGGACGTTACCCCCATGCCCCCCATTGCCTTTGATATTGGCATGTATGAGTATGCCATTCTGATTTTTCGGAAATTTTGCGATACCTTCAACCAGGAAGTGCACACATTATGTTGTAGGCCATCTAGTGCACACAATTGTCTTATTTTCTCTTATTTTAACATTAATGAGCACCGAAAATGAACTGAGGTCAGAAACATTAGAAGCAAATAGCATTCATGTATTATATCCTTGATAAAATCGCCACAGCTAATATAAAACTTATTCAAACTACCTCTTATGGTCTATGTAGATAAAAAATGTTATAGAATAAGTCGCATTGTTGCTATTTTTGGCAATATATTTTTTTTTATACGAAATCTTGTCGCTCTGAACCTAAAGCACAGATACATTAAGACTGCCATGTGCTACAAAATTGGTACATGTATCATCGATAGGAATTTTCAGCGATAACTCGATCTTAAAAATAACAAATTAATGTATAATTATCATTCCACTACTAATTGTCACACACACCTTTGGAAGCAAAGTTCACAAAACTGTTGAAAGGTAAGTGGTTTTTACCATATAGTGTTCAAAACTAATTTTCATTTCCACCTGTTTGTGGAAAGAAAGTGGATATCTCCAGAAATCTCGACGAAATGAGCCAACCGTGAGTGCTCAAAATACAAAGTTGATGATATGACTCGATGAATGCAGAAAAACGAACGCTTCGATAACTGTCTCAGATTAAATTTATATTGCATTTTGTGCAATCCTTTCTGTACAGTGATTTCATTTTCCAGTGTCAACGTTTCCAATTCATAACAGTAAAAGTGTTGCACCAATGCAATAAGTTGATATATCTGTATTTAAGCGTTAAACTTAAGACTTCATTGTTTAATGTAATCATGTACTAAACCTACCCATTGACGCTACACATTAAATAAAAGGCTTCTGAAAATAGTGCGCATATAATAGTTTATAACGAATAAGTTTGGCGCAATTGTTTGTATTGTGCAGTAATTTATTCATTATGAGCTGTATGTTTTCAATCATTTCATTGGAAAATAAATCAGGATTTATCAGCTACTTAGATCATAAATGCATGTGATGTCGACAATTTTGTTTTTTCTTATTAACCAAGACTTGGAAACAGAGAAAAGAGTTTAAAAGGGATAGAATAGGACCATAACATCCAGATAACTAGGCAGGATGGGAGAGTAAATGTCATGCTCTGTTCAGAGTACCGCAACACCACGTATGAGTAAACAGAGCTTCTGAACAGGGCAACAGTGTGCACGTGTAAGAAATTTAAATGTTCATGATAATGACCCTGAATGGGACCCTTAGGCATCAAAATGTTTTCATTGCCTCAGACATGGGAGTAACACATGAGTGTTTTATTGACTCAAAGTAGGATGGTAAGCCCATTTACAAAATTTCATTTGCTTAGGTAAGGGACCAAGACACGTAATTTAAAGATTTCATTGACTCAGGAGAAAGACACACAATTAAAAGTTTTGATCAGGTCCGAAAAGGGAGACTGACATAAGTAAAACTTTTCATTACCTTGAAGAAGGGAGAAAAACCAAAGTCTAACAAATATAATTATTAATTTACTTCAAACAGGGAGCAATAAGTCAGTAAAATGGTTTCCATTTACGTAGGATTGACATCCATGGCAAAGAAGCAAAGGTCCAATAGAATATCTGCATGTACATAAAACACCCCACAAAGTTGCGAAGATCATAGACCCCGTATGGTGACTTGTTTTGCTGGCAGATCAGGGTGTATGCTGTCTTTTAGTTTGATGGCAGATCGGGATGCATGCTGTCTGTAATTTCACTGGCAGAACAGGGTGTATGCTGCTTAAAATGCTATCATTATGTTAATCCTGATCCGACTTGGTATTATGTGATAACAGATCAATTTCGACTCAAGATTTTTATGATGTGTGTATAGGAGTGTGAGCTTATTGTATGCATCAGCAGTAAAATCTCAGTTTTTATTTCCTTGGTTTAAATTACAAATTTTCCAAAGTGTCAGATATGTATGTTCTATTCATAACACTGTATCGTCAAACTAATCCACGTTTCGTAATACTGTTCCCAAGACAATGATACATGTTTCATAAAAGTATATCCAACACGCTGATACACGTTGTATCCATTTAGAAGAAAACACAGCTTCAAACAAGAAAGAAGAAAAACAAAACAAAACAAACGTGATACGAAAAAGAAACAGAGCATTATTTATCCCAAGATATATTACCCGACATCCTGTTTTGTTTTTAATTTGAAATTCAAAAACTTTGAAGTAAAAGAGTTTCAAACTGAATTCAATAATAGATTTAAAATGTTGGTATTAGTAAATATAACTAATGAGTGAAACAGTTTTAATAGCTATTTTGAAGCATGATTCATATATGCATGCCAACGTGCTAAAATTTGTACAATTGTATTTAAACTGCAAAGTAAGGCATATTTTAAATGTTAATAAAATGTGTAGTATATTGTATATGTGTACGCAGCTTGTAGTATATTGTATGTGTTTACGCAAATTGTAACACACTGCATGTGCTAATGCAATGTGTAGAATATTTAATGTGTTAAGGCAGTGTATAGCATATTACACGTGACATTGCAATTTGTGGAATATTGTATGTTCTGCAATATATAGCCTAACTTAAACTTGATGGATGGTTTTTTTTTTTTTTTTTTTTTGTCGACAAGATAATATGGTTGGAGTAGATCTGCTTTAATGTACTACGTATTATCTCTGGCCCAGTTATGATGACATTTCTTACAAATTGTTGCAACGAGCTCTTGTTAGTACACAGCTTGTCATTACCCCTCTCCCTTAATTTCTCTTAGGAATTTATTAAACCTATGTGGCCAGATATATGTTGGGCTATGCGGAATTAGGTCTTTCTTTCTCCTCTGACCCAACTTTGGGGAAACTTCTTGAATAAACTATCAAAAATTTTCATTTGCAATCTTTTCTTTTCTCTCACCATTAGCAGAATGTTATTTAAACTTTGTAGGTTAGAAATCTTATTGATGTAGATGTACAAGGGGATTTTGGGGGGGGGGGGGTTGCCCCCACTTATTGAAAAGATATTTTGATTAAAAAAGGTTGAAAAAGAAATTTTTAAAATTAAATTTCTCATTGCTTCCCTGAACTATCTTCAAGGATTTTACTGAAACGTTGTAGGCTTTATACATGATTTTCTATTTGCTCAATACGGTCTTATATGCTTCTTCATCGCACATTCAGAAAATTTTCCTATTAAAAAACGCCCCAAAACAAAGTTTCATTCATCATTGATTATCCATCCACAATTATATTAATTTCTGAGGAGTGATCACCTGTGTTCAATTTATACAGTTAACATATTCTGCGGTGTCTGTTTGGGCAAGGCACTTTACTCCAGTTTCCTCCGCACTATATAACTTAACTGGATTTCACTGGCGTAAACAATAAACCAGATCCAAACAAATACCTCTTCCTGTTTTGTGTTTTGACAAGTAAATATATCTCTGTCGCCCTACAGAAGTTACAAATAAATCATGGACATATTATTTCAGTTTTGATAGGTAACAGCACAGGTTGTTGAGAATATTACCAAATGTTAAAAGCAGTGTGTCATGACAACATGAAAATGTATGTATCTCATCCAAATGATGAGCTTGCCTTTCTTGTTCAGAGCTTTTCCCACACAGTAATGTCTCTGTTTTGAAGTAATGAGGGTGTTTATACCATAAAATATCAGTTGTCAACACGATGAAACTGCTATAATTAAATTATATAAACATTTACTTGAAAAATGACCAAGAGGATCAAAGTCACATTTTCATAATACTTTTATAAGTTTCAAAAATTTTAAAAAGAGAAAATTAAACTAGGTTTTTATCATTTGGATGATTTTAAAAAAAATATCCATATGCTTTAAAATATAATGAATGTATTTAATATAACGTCTTTCAATGCTAAATATTCATGAGCTTTATTCATTGGTTTTAAGAACAACACTTATGAGAAAAAGCATGACAATGTATGCTAACAACGATGTATGCTAACAACAGAAAATTAAATGCATTTTGTTGAATCTTTTATTTCTTCTGATAAACTCTAAAATCTCTAAGAACAGAATGTAATAATTACATTTCCATAAAAATAACTAAATGTTTTATTTTTAAAGATTGATTTAAAAACCATTATATGTATTTTTCTACAAGACATAACCAAACAAAACTAACTTTATATACCGAATGAATAGTTTTAAAAGCTCAAACATATATAGTTAAATTAAATAACGACCTAGAGTGTACATTTTATCATTTGTAATTTTCAAAAAAAAGGTGAAATATACAACATGTGAAATGTGTAATAATAATAATAATAATAATAATAATAATAATAAAATCCCCCAGGTCTATCAATATAGATAATTTGTTGTTATACTGTCGAAGAAAATAATGCCAGAATGGAGTTGATTTTCTTTCGTGAGAGCTTCACTAACTTTACAGCATTTTGTTACCCTTGTGATAAGGGAAGCAACCAACGTGGGCAAACATATCCTAGTTATGTCCCTTAACTATAGCTTGAACTCACTTAATGAGAAATGTATATAGAATCTGGACTTATTGAAAGGTAATTGTTCCAGCAGGTCAGGGTTAGTGCTGTTCGGTCGAAATCATGAATAGAATTCATAATGTAGGCCCAGATTTCACAGTATATTATACTAAGGTATATATGTGTAAGCCCTGTTAACAGTGAGGTGTTTCGAAACCAAGCTCGGATATGTCCATCGTAAGACTTTTACATCATAATACATAACAAAACCGGCGACGGAGAATAGTTGTAGATACATTTGTATCTATTATCACTTTAATTTTTGTGTCAAATTGTTCTTCTTTTGTTCTTGCCTAACACGAGTAGAATAGTCACAGAAAAAATAGAGCGTCATAAATTAAAAGTATGCAAAATTAACGGCTAGTTCATTTTAGTAATGTATAATAAAATATAAATAAATTTTTATCTTAGATAATCAAAAAGAATTATTTTGGATCTCTCTTGTGATATTATAGATTTTTAAAAATTCTGGATATGAAATATCAGGAGGGTACAGTCGGGGTCAACTTACACAATGAACCTACAACACATGCCATTTGGTGTGTCATTCTGTAAGTCACTTTACTCCAATTGCATCGGCACGAAATAAGGTACATGTATTACATTGCTGTGAGATACCAAACCAAACGAAACCACAACTTTATATATATATATATATATATATAGAGCATAGTTATATATATATATATATATATATATATATATATATATATATATATATATATGTACGTTTGCGAGTAAACGGCACCCATCACATTTTCTGCACGCACCAGCCTATATTCCATCTCGACTAAGCACACTTCACCAAAAAATGATGCTAGTGAGTCGGTGTTACATGCACTCGTGCGTAGCAGACACGCTCGCATGGCGACCTAGTCATTAATTCTATCTACAGTAATTCCGGATGTCTTTGAAAGAAATCAAGGTATATAGGATTAATTATAGAGAATTCGGTTCTTTTTGGTGTATATGTCTGTCTGTCTGTCTGTCTGTCTCTCTCTCTCTCTCTCTCTCTCTCTCTCTGTATATATATATATATATATATATATATATATATATATATATATATATATATATATATATATCACAATGTCGGCTAATTCTGCGCGTCTGGTAATTCTACGCAACGATACGACATTCCTGTAAACATTGGATCACGTGTTGTTTTTGGTCTAATATCCAATTTGTATCAAGAAAGAACGATCGTCCTTTTAACAGGAAGTGATATTCATAAAGTTTACAAAATTATCCCACATGTTTACCCTAAATGCACATGAAAATGTGATTTATAAATGTCAACATAAAGACCCACTCCATGACCTTCTTGAACTTGTAAAACCAGAAAATCCTATTTACTATGTATCTTTTAGAATCATACAAATAAATACAATATATAAAGAATAGAAATATATACCTTAAAACAATACTACATTTTAATACAAGTTTCCAATTTTGCAACAAGCTGTCCCACACGTACAAAATCGTCTGCTATTCAAAATGTCAACTTGCCGCTAGAACGGGATTCTTAAGAAATTATCCGGCGTATAGTCTGTTTCTAAATTCTTTAGAAACTTTTTTCTCATACACGAGATGTTGTAAATACATTACATCATATTCTTCGATGGTTCTCTTCAACATAATATCTTATTTATTTTATAAAATGTTGAACTTTACTAATTCTTTTACAAGATTAGTTTAGTTTGCTGAATATCTCTTGCCATTTTTTGGCATTGTTACGCTGAATTTTTTAAAACCAGCTATACACCTGACCTAATTACTCGACCGAAATGCTGACAGAAACAGTCCAAAGTAATGTATTTCATTTTCATAGAATGATTAATAAACATTCCATCTTTTCAAAGCTGTGCGCAGAATAGGCCGACATATCGTGAGTCAAGAAAACAGTGGTATCCATTGTGTCCAAAATTAATATTATTTTGATCAGAATATTCTGGTGACAATTGCCTCTTTTCAAAAGGTAAGCATTGCAACATTTTATTTTTGTCAATCGGTCGAATTCGGTATGCGTTTT
>JAECUM010065784.1:0-16154 GCA_016617855.1 Megalonaias nervosa | reverse complement strand
CGATAATTTTTTTTTTTTTTTTTTTTTTTTTTTTTATAGATTTGGCATCTAGCAACGGAAATTCAGCATCTGGCAGGTACCAACTAAAGAACGATTAGGCCTACGATTGTGTCCAAAGGGACTAGAATCAGATACCAAACCATGTACGTCGCATCACAATACTCGCACATGTGGTCAAATCACCTCATATCACAGGTGGTACAAAATATCTTAAGACACTGACATGAAGAGATAAGAAAAATATTCAAGAAACGTTGTAGTGTTTCCAGCACATTACTTTGGTACGTTAATTCACAATGCAAGTATCATATTACATCAAGCCACAGAACAGCAGTCCTATCCAAGGGAAGTAAGTTAGATGCATTGCTTTGGGAAGAGTTCTTTAAAAGCTAGCACCCTTGTAACACAAAATAATATACAGTGTACATAAGCGCTTCCATAAAAAAAAATTCTGAAAACGTTTAGTTATAAAATCAGTTTTCTATATCACCATAAACGAGTTCCCACATTTCATATAAAAAACCTCCTAGACTTCTTTAGTAGTACATGGTTACTCTCTCTCTCTCTCTCTCTCTCTCTCTCTCTCTCTCTCTCTCTCTCTCTCTCTCTCTCTCTCTCTCTCTCTCTCTCTCTCTCTCTCATTGGTCCAGATAATCCACTGAAATCATTGCGCGGTATTCTCATCATTTATTAGCTGCGACAGTTGGCGTTTTCCATCCCCGAATTTTGGAACACCACTTCATTTTGTTGTTAATATTAAGATACAAGGAAAATGCAAGCTACTATAACGAAAACGCACAGAAGTCGAAATATGACCCATTTATACTACATCATAAGTAAATGTGGGAGAACCAAGAAAATTAATTACTCTGCTCAACAGGAATATACTGGGTCTATGCAGAGAAACGGCGGGAAGCCTATTGTCATGCCGATATTTCCATTTACACTGTTGTTATCACACGATATGGAAGTTGCACACCACCACCCACTGCCCATCACAAACATTGTATTAATTCAACCTACAGGAGTAAATACACTAACCTGTCTTATAAAGGGAATGTCAACAAATTCTTGTCTCTCCACTGACAGAAAGTTTGCAAACTCAGCATTCTTCAAAACTTTTTCTATCAGAGCCATATGAATATAAATCGTCAGCGGCATAACAACTTTTGATTTAGCACTATTTTGACACTAAGTAATAATTCTCTCATTCAAACAACAAACACTTGGATATATATATATACCCATCATTATTTATTATTATTTTTGTGAACACTATTTTCTCGAAATATAAAAATATAACCCTTGTGATAAACAGAATCTCAGATGGGGTTTTCTTTTAATTATGAAGCTACCAATGTTGTTGGAAGCTACTGGCAAGCTTTCTCACATACCCACATTGACCGAACCCGATGAAACTACCAATAGCTAAAGGTTAATCAACTAACATCATAAATAAATTCATTATTTAATAAATAACAAGATGAGATCCTTGATTTTTGGATATGGGATATGGGTATTTCAACGCAAATAACACATAAGTCATATGAAAAAAACTTAATAAATACGTTCCATATATAAGCGGTAATGCAATATTTTGCCACACTTAATTAGATATTTTACTATGTTATGTTCCAGGTCCTTACAAAAATTAATTAGGTTATCAATTGTATTTCTTTCCTTTAATTAATTAATTTATTTAGCATAGTCTTTCAAAATTTGGCAGATTACCCGTAACTGGATTACTTCGTCTGTTTGACGCGAAGATAGCTCCCATACTTAATTATGGAGCTGAGGTTTGTGGGGTTCTATGATGCAAATGATATTGCAAAAGCTCATTTGTCATTTTGTAAATATATCCTTGGTACCTCTAAGCCTACTTCAAATGCAATCGTATATAACTAATTAGGAAGAATTAGTATACAGTGTATAAGATATAAACGTATTTTGAAATATTGGCTAAGAATTCTAGAAATGCTAGAAGACATATATCCTAAATAATCCTACGATTTACAGTAAAGATAGGGGAAAATTGTGATTGATGGGCTAAAGATGTTAAAAAGCGTCTATTTACATTTGGATTTGGCAATGTTTGGTGTACTCAGGCGTAAATGATGAAAATACATTTCTTAGATTGTTCAGGCAGAGATGTGAAGATATTTTTAGGCAAACGTTGCAGGATGAGATTAAGTCGATGGAAAACTGCACTTCTATAGGTCATTGGGAGTAGAATTTACTTGTTAAAGATATCTAGAATTGTTGGGAGATAACGATCTTTGTTATATAATCCCTATGCTTAGAGTGGGGAACTTGCCAATCAGAGGAAATATGGAGAGATTTTGAAGTATTTGTTGTTGATGTTGTAGGGTTTACCGCTCCGGTGCCCTAGTGGTTAGAGCGTCCACCTCGGATGAGGGAGGTCGAGGGTTCGATCCCCGGCCGAGTCATACCAAAGACTTATAAAAATGGTACTAACAGCTGCCTCGCTTGGCGCTCAGCATTAAGAGGTTAGTGTTAGGACTGGTGTCAAGATAGGGTGACTGGGTGGGACATGATGCTACATGTCTGCGGCCGGTATAAATGGTGGAGGAAGAACCCAGGAAAACCCCGGAAAGAACCACCGACCCACGAGAAGCTACTGGCATGCTTTCTCACATACTCACATTGGGCGAATCCGAGACTCGAACCCACGCAGACAGAGGTGAGATGGCAGTGATCCGTAACGGTGAGCGCTTTAGACCACTTGGTAACAATCTTGAATACAATCAGAGTTTGATATAGATTATCTGATAAAATTCATTAAATTAATTATTTGGAAAGAAGACGCAGCATACTACTGTCTGATTATCTTGATACGAATTCTTGACTAAACGAAACATCATAGTTATGTATTCTCTTGTATCTCAGATACAACCACGAGGCATGAAAAAATACGATGACGCGGATCAATTTTAAAAGCCAGTCCTCCACCATTCCCACCCCTAACCCGACATTTGCTCTCGATATTTTTATGGTTGCAATATTAACTACTGTGTTAATTATTACCATTGTCATTAATAATACTGACAATTCAGTATCGTAACATCATTCAATAAGTTTTGCTAATTTTTGATTATGTCATTAAAGTGACACATATTTTCGTACTATGTGAAGAAAATTAAAGTCTTTCCTTGGTGACACAGTGTACGGAAGCAATATAATCGGTATAATTCAGTAATGATATAAAAGGATACGTTCGAAAATTTACCATTTTTTAAATTTTCATTTCTCTTTATTTTATTTTTGGTGGGAGGTCTTATGCTATTTTTGGTATTTATTGGTTTTAGAAAATAAATGCCTCCTTTCTCATTTTCTTCGTCATATAGGTAATTTGTCTTAACAGCTAAAAAGGTAGGAGTACAGATCCTCGGTGTTGTGCATTGGGAAACAAATATTTACATTAGTCCAAATTCCAGCCTGCGAGCATCTAGGTCTTTGATTTTTAAACTCAGAACCGTGCATTACTTCATGTTAATAAGAAAATATTATCTTTAGTCCCCAGCCAACTTATTGCTCAAAATACCATAATGGTTTCCCTACATTCGACTACTTGTGACAGTGGCTAGGATAAAGGGCTCATCACTGCCGAAGGGTGTAATTAGTTTGACATGTTGCTCTTGAATGACTTGGTTATTAGTAGCAGAGTAAAATAAGAAACAATGGAGTTTTAAATGATGAATATAATCGGACTGACTCAAACACAGAAATCAAGAAAGGTACAAACACAAGAAAGGTTGCATGTTTCTCTGCACACGACCTAGTTTACTCTTTAGAAAGGAGGGCAGAAAAAGATGACAATCAAACTTGAAGTCAAATTGGTGATTCAAAGCTCTGAGGTAGCTTTAAAATTGAAAAGGTCAGCTTAAATGCTGACCACATGAACGAGATAGCAAAACATTTACATGAAATCGGGGTGTATTTGTGGGGGAAAATGCTAAATTGGAATGTTGCGACATTTGCAAATACAGAATACAAGATAACACCCCATCCCACCCAAAACAAGAACAATTCGGCTGAGAACTTATCAAATTTCCTCTAAACAAAATCAGGGTGTAATATAATATATGCTAGATCAAAATATTATACTATATCTAACTGTCACTGAGGGCCCTATATTCGCTAGTCGCTAAGAAAACCGTTATTAACAGTATCGTTTCGTAACTGACTTTCGAAAACCCAGCAGATAAACTAAACTTGATGCCGACCCCTAACTCACGACAGATGACGTATCTGAAAGTTTCTGATGTGCTCAACCAGCATTCTTCTCTATTCTTTACCTCCAGAGCGGTTTCTATAAATTTGAGATTGGCCCGGAACCTCGACAATATACTACTTGGCGGTGTCATCAAGAACTCTGATATTCATTGTCTTTTCAGAGGATTACTTAACAGTCCAACAACGTTCCGATATCTTCTGGAAACCATTATACGTGGTTAAGTTGCATAATCGGTCTATGTTTATAGATGACGTTCTTGTGCTTAGTAGAACATTTCTTTGGTACATCTCACATCTCAGACATGTGTATTGGAAAGATTGAGAAAGAAAGATCTAAAATTACATCCAGAGAAGTGTCATCAGTATTTAGTACACATTGTTAATACTGATGGTGTCACATCTGAGCCAGAAACAATAGACGCAGTGAATAATTATCTAACACCAGCAAACTTAAAAGATTTAAGGGCATTTCTTGGACTTCAGAGATGTTACAGATAGTTCATTAAAAACTGCTGAACCCATCTATGTACTAACCAGAAAAAACGTAGAATTTGAATGGACTCTGTGTGAGGAAGCTTTCGACCTGTTGAAGCAAAAACTCCTTTCTCCTCCATTGTTTGTGTATCTTTGATTAGACCAGCCTTTCAAGTTGTGCACGAACGCAAGTTCATTCTCTTTAGGGGTGGTACTTTGCCAGAAACAAGACAGTGAAGAACGAGTCATAACTTACTTAGGGAGATCTCTAAACTCGAATGAACACAGAGAAGGAATGCCTGGCATTAATGTTCGCGTCAAAAAGATCTACATTTTCGTGCGTTCTATGACGTTTATGGCGTCCGTGGACCACGCATCACTCACGTGGTTATTCAGCTTCAAAGAACCTGCTTGATGATTCCGTCCATGGATATCATTGCTTCTATTATATCATATAATACAGTTGTTACGTATATGTAATTAAACTGCTTGTGTGTTAGTTTTAAAATTCTTTTTTATTTTATTTTTGTTTCATTACATTTTATTGTAATGATTATTGAAAGGATTCGAAATTCTTTTTCAGGAATTCGATATTTTCTTTTGCTAAATGTTATTTATCTAAGACGTAAAACGTGTTACATGAGAATTGTTTTTAGTTAACCTAGTTCATCTTAGGTTGGGGAAGTTTGTAAAAAGGCAGTTAAAATGATTGGTCAGTATCAGGGCCATACTTTCCTTGCGTGATCACCATGTGTAAACAACGTTTATATATTATTGGTTTTAAAGTGGGGCTACAATGGCGTACGTGATGGATTTCTTGTAGTAAGAGACCACATGACCCATCTCGCGAGACTTGGAATGATGTTTTGGGGTTTAAATACGCATTCTTAATATTCTTCTGTCAGAGTCGTTTTAACATCTTGAAGGAACAAGGTGTTATTTTTATTTGTTGCCAGATTGTTTGTTTTTCATCTGATTTTTGGATTTAATAATTTATTCTCCTGGAAACTCAACAAGTTGAGTTTTTTTTTATAAAATATTCTGAAAGATAGTCATGGAAATTTATTCTGGAATTATTCGGAAACAAAAACTGTGATTCAATTGAGGAATTGTTGATATTCGTACATTGGCCCACATCTGACGTCATCGCCTTCCATATTTGCATGTCGTCGAGATTCGAACCTGGATTCTAATAGAACTATTTAGTGATAGGACTTGTGTTTTTCATTCTTAGGATCAAATTTTGGATTATATTCACAAATTGTAAGTCCTATTTACCAATTTTTACATTGTTTTCTAGGGAGATAAATTATTTTGTTAAAATATACAAAGCTTGTTGACTTCACTCTTTTCTTCTGTTACATTTGTACGAGCCTACACGTAACACAGTGTACAGGCCAAGAGAGAGCCATAAATACGATGACGCTATCAGTCGTCGCAAATATGGGCAAACATTCAACAGTGATTCTGAAGAAGAAGTAGATTTTGGTGACATCCTGAGATAGGTGTAGTCGAAGAGAATACAATCACGCAAAAGCATTCAAATATAAACGTTGTGAAACATTGTGAGCAAACAGCTGTAAGTGAAAATGTAGTGAAACATAGTTGACAGATCTCAACTGTGACAAACTGAAATCAGAACAGAGAAAGGACCCTCAATATATGAATATAATTCATTTCCTAGAAACAGGAGTATTACCAAAGAAATCACAAGCAATGCATAACGTTCTAGTGTGCCATTTCTTACATGATGGAATAATACACCATAAAAGACACGAGCATTCGGAAAAGAGTGCCAAATTCACATTTGCAATTATGTACACCACAAACACAACTCAAAACCAGTCTGCGTATAATTATCCTCTACACCAAGGACCTATTGGAATACACAGAACACCTACTAATTGTTCACTTGACAAAATTTGAGTACAGACACAATTCATTCAAGCAAGTTTTGTCCCTTGCCAGTTATCTGGCATTTTATATGGGTCACTTTATTTAACGGAGAGGAGAGTATTACTGTCAGCCTGTAGTGTTAATCAAATGCATTTCTGTGTTAACGGTGGCCTAATGGTTAGAGCGTCCGCCTCGAATGCGGGAGATGGTGGGTTCGAAACCCCGGCCAAGTCATACCAAAGACTTATAAAAAGGTAGTAACAGCTGCCTCGCTAGTCGCTCAGCATTAAGACGTTAGTGTTAGGACTGGTCGGCCTGGTTTCAGGATAATGTGACTGGGTGGGACATGATGCTACATGTCTTTGGCTTGATGCCCCAGGGCTAGACATCACTATAAACTGCCACACTGCAGACATCTTAGCGATATGACTGAAAAATTGTTAAAGCTACGTTAAAATCCAAATCACACACACACACACACACACACACACACACACACACGCATTCTCTGTTAACGTTTCTGTTTGATATATGTGGCAAGGATGTTGAAATCATAAGTATCGACATCTGCCCCAGATAATTAACATCAGATCGCCTGAGACAAAGTAAAGTCGTTTTAAGGTCAAATATCATGTTATTTTTAGAGGCATAAGTAGAAGACTAAAGATATATCTTCAGGTATGTTTATGTTACTAACTACCCCACCACTAATTACCCCGTGTATCCCTAGGAAGGAATACGTAACGCTCTATGGAGCTAGGAGAAGGTAACAGTCTTGACCACAGCGAAAACATCTATTGGTCGATCTAGTGATGTACTGAATAGTAAGCGTATCAGCCTACCTATGTAGACACTTTCAATACGTCTCACTCTGCGCCCATGGAACTGATTTCCTTACCAATTGTGACGTCAATAAGGAATCGACTGAACATCGATTAATGAACTAGTGCCACATCATCATCATCATCATCAATCCCTTAACCCAACAGGTCGTTGGCGCACCACAGCTGACTTTGCAACCAATTCTCTCCATCTTTCCCTGTTCTCTACTGCTCTTTGGGAATCTCCAAATCCGATGCCTGTCCACTCCTTAATGTTGTCTTCCCACCTCTTTTTCTGTCTGCCTCTTCTTATGCACCCTCTTCTGTGCCACAATAATTGTTCATAATTTATAGTAATTTGTAATTTTGTGTTGATTTCGGAACTTTATCTAGCACAGCTAGATAAGTGTGTCTTTCCAGGTTTAAAATACCGCAACCGTTTGACTGGGAAACTTTTGTTGATTAAAAGTCTAACATATTAATCACAAGCTAAAACTATCGCAGTCTATCTCAATTTTTAAATTTGGACGTCTCGTTCTTACGGCTGGCCTTGTCAAAAGCGACCTATGGAATCATAGTTTGGGTTTTTTGAAAAGAAATTGCACAATCCCTGACGATATCCTCAATTATCCTAATCCTTTTTTTAAAAAAAGAAAACATTATGTAGTCCACCACTGCATTATGTTGTTGGTAAACGTCACCCTTAAAGCCCCAATGCCGCCGTTCGGTGCAAAACGTAGCATATGCCAGATCACTCGAATAATGCTGAGTCTTGAAAGATATTGGTCGTAGACATCCTTGGGTGCCTTTAAAACTACATTATATCAACGATTCATCACATTGTGAGTTATGTAATTTCTCCTTCAACAAAGAAACGTAGCTATTTTTCACATGCTTTTGACTTAATCCGATGCTGATGGGCAACATCCATGTGTCCCTATGTGATATTATTCTAGATCACTTTGTTACAAATATAAATTGTTAAAGTTACGTTAAAAATCCAAATCACACACACACACACACACACACACACACACACACACACACACACACACACACACACACACACACACACACACACACATACACACACCAAATATAAATAAATTGTTTACAAAATGAAGGAAAAAGGTCATACATATTGTTTATGGTATATGTACAAACTTATAAATATCAAACGTCGCTTATAAAAGTGGTCCTACATCTCTTACTTCCCTCTAGAATCAATTTGTCATCCATGTGCAAATGGAACCTCTTAATTCCAAACTGAATATGTGAGGTTAGATTGGAATAATGGTCAAATTTATGAACAACGACGGCATTGGGCCTTTAATATCCTAATCATTAATTTTGATCAGCACGTAATGCCCTTAGTTTAGATCTTGACAGAGTGAATTTAGTTAACTCCTTCCTGCGTGCATGGTGTCGTGATAATGAAGAGGCTGAACATTATTTTTTTTTTTTTTGTCAAACCTTATTTAATACCCAAAGATCCTAATTCTTCCGCTCTATCATTCACCACACTTCTCGTGTAGCTCTAGATTTAGTATTGAAAGTTGACGTGGAACTAAGTAAAGAAACAAACTCTGTACAATTTATAAATATTCAGAAATATATCCCCGAAACTAAATGATTTGGATACTTACAGTTATATTCTAAGTATTAAATACATAAAATAAAAAGGACAACAGTAGATGTAATCAGTGTATTTAATGTCTATTCTTCTTTTTTATTCTCTCTCTCTTTCCTATCATCGTTTATTTACATAATCATATACGTATACCGTTTTTCGGTTTGTCTTTGAAATGTTACCTATTTTTTATATATGTAATGTTTTAGTTTTTTCTTCAGATATACCTAAATTTGATATATGGAATGTTATCTTTGGATCATTTTTGTATGATTTTGGAATGGACATAGACGAGTTAGTCAACCCATGTCAAACCCGTAGATCATATGCGCTGAAATTTCAATTACATTTACCATTAGATGCGAAAAGGTGGAGACAGATATATAACGCAGATAAAAGTTGCTCATTCTTGTTTACCAACAAAAGAACGACTGTTTTCTCTTCTTTTCTGTGTGGCAAATCTCCATTTCCAGTAGTCAAAAGTAAGAAGTATGCCGGCTTACCTCTAACATACAACTAAAAACCAAACAACGCAAAGAAAGCATGCGATGAAGGCAAAAATTGTTTAAACCCTTTTTATTTTATTGGTATCAGAGACGGCGGGATGAATCCATTAACAAGTCTGAAAATTTGGAAAAGAATTAGTCTACCTACCGTTCTATATCGATGTGAACCCCAATATGGAAGAACTAGAGTTATGTCAGAGGTATGCAGCGAGACGTACGCAAGCTGTAGATAAATATTCGCCTAAAGAGGCAACGTGCAGTACTTTAGGACTTTGGTCAATGGAAGTATACGTAGCTAAGTCGAAGTTATTCATTTTCAACCGACTGTGTAGGGGCGAGTTGTCTTTTACCTGGAGAAAGATATTCACTGTGCGTTTATGTCAGTATCTGACAAACCCTTTAAAACAGATGGGTTGTATACCAGACATTAACAGAACGACTAATAAATATGGTCTGTGAGGCGTTCTTTTAGAATACGCAGTAAAAGTACAACCAGAAGACAAAAGTGTTTGGAATCGGCACATTATTGGTATTATTCAAAATTATGAAGAAATTACCTGGAGAGCAAATATGGAATTAAATTGACGACTTAATTCTCTTCCGACACGTTCATTTGGATTTAGAAGAGGCAGTATATGGTTTCTTGGACGCAAATTTCCATCGATGTTATGGCCTCTCTCTGAAATAGTGAAACTATATATCGTGCCTGTTGAAATAGCTAAGATATGTAAACTCTTTGGAAAGGAGACTCACAACAAAGCGAAATATCTTATTTTAGGTTGCGAAATGCTTTTTGAGGAACCCAATGTTCTTGTGGGGTTTTTTCGGGGGGGGGTTGTTGGAAGCAGGGTAGACTGTTTGTCGTCTATCGATGATGATGTATGGAATAGACTCATGTTGGTGACGACAATCAGTATGGCTTCATTCTACAATAAAATACATGTCCTTCCATCAGCCAACATGTCCGAACATAACAACAATAATAAGTAGTATATTATCTTTTAATGAAACAATATCTGTAAACGTCATGTCTTGTTTCATGTTATCCCATGTGTGTATATATATATATATATATATATATATATATATATATATAGAATATATATATATATATATATATATATATATATATATATATATATATATATATATATATATATATATGTGTGTGTGTGTGTGTGTGTGTGTGTGTGTGTGTGTGTGTGTGTGTGTAATTTTGTTATATTGATACCATTACTTCCATTAGGTAAATGCTTATAGAATGATATGTACTATATTAGGTAAGTGAAAATATGTCCAATATATATCTAAAGATATATTCTTTTGGTCATAATTAATTAGATTATAGAATTTGTAAATGTGATAGTTGACGCAATATTCAGCATTCGTTTTCTAGATTCTAATGTTTTTCATTAAAGTGTTTCAGAATCACCCATTATACTGAATCTATTTGTCATCTGTTTGCTACTTTGATTCAGTGTTGTGTTTCGTGATCATGTATCATCCTGAACTTGATTAACCTGATGTAATCTCTGTTGAAGAAGTGATAAAATCACACATACAAACATACAAACATACATACATACATACATACATACATACATACATACATACATACATACATACATACTGTTATGTATATTTAATTTAATTGTTTGTCTGTTAGTTTAAAAAAAAATATTCCATTACATGCTATTGTAAAGTAACATTGTTTACTGGACTTGACCTTGTCGAGAATTGAGTTCAGTTCTGTTTGACCTGATTGACTTTTTAAATTTTTTTTTTTTATTTCATTAATGTAAACAACTAATACTAGCTTCATTATCCTCTATGGGTATGAGTTCATTGACCAAATTATTATTCAGGTAAACATGTTGATTTGGGTCAGCGTTTTGGGGATTCCAGTTTTATAGGATATTATGTTTTAAATAAACAAGGCTCATTAAATCATGCTAGAAAGTTATTTTCCATTTGGTAATGGTTGTTTTTAGAAAATGCTAATTTGTGACCTGAGGTCAAACAGAGAACTATATTATCTTCTGACTTACAGAAGTTTACAAGTCGTGCTTTAATATCTAGCACTTTAAGTTGTATTATGTTGTGTCCAGTTTGGGCTGAATTTTATTTTCATCAAATTATTGATTTCAAGTGATTATTTTCTCTGGAAATACAAAAGTGCTCTGATAAAATTCTTGGATAAGACATTCATTGGAATTATACTGAATTAGAACCTGGAATAATATTTATGTGATTCAACAAGAGACTGTTGACACATCGGTACGACGCAGGCCATAACAAACACGTCATCGCCTTCAATTTTATATCTGTTCGGGACTTGAACTGAGTTTTATTCAGGACTTTTTATTGCTAGGACTTGTGCCTTTAATTCTTCGTTTATTTTTGGATTTAATTCGCAATATCGTAAGTTCTTTTTTCTTATTTTTCACTTTGTATTCTAGGAAAATAAATTATTTGTTAAATTTTGCAAAGCTTGTTTTCACTTTTTTTTGTTACTTATTTTAAGAGCATAGACTCGTAACAATACATACATACATACATACATACATACACGCATAGAATCATGCATACACGCATACATTAGTCTTGTAGTAAGCAAGACATATTGTTACCAATTGTAGAGCTTCTAACTCTGTGTCTTTTTTATTTTGTCAAACTAGATACGGATAATTTATTTAACTTATCAGCCACCAGCTGTAGAATTAATTATAGCATAATTCTCAAATATAATCAAATACACATAAAATTCGGTGTAGTTCCTATTCCATCATGTAATAATATATGTTTGATGTACACACTCGCTGTAGCATTAGCAATTCCAGGGAAATATTTAATAAAGTCTGGGACCATATTATGCCAAGGAATATGCAGTTTAAAAACTTCCTAGAGATTATTATGTGATTGTATGTATTGATATATTCATCTTGCAAAGGAGTTAGTTGACGCAGCATTTCTCTTGTATACGTTCTCGGTTCTTTTTGTGCCCTATGATCTTGTATTATATATAATTCGTGTTTTTATTAACCTGATGTAATCTTTGCTGAAGAGATAATAAAGTCAGTCAGTCAGTCATACGTACACGCACGCACACACACACATGCATACAAACATATATACATGCTTCATTTGTCACGTAGAAAAAATACACATATTGTTACATCTGTATAAGTTTTCCATTTCCTTTTCTTTACTATTTCAAAGTTAATGTTAGTCACATAACAAAACAGACGTACTGCCGTTCGTTGTATCAATATCATCAGCAAGCAAATGTTCAAAGATCAGTGCCATGCTAAAACAAATGCTAATTAGCTCTGACTACATATTTATCTGATTGCAGGTACTGAGATGTTTTGTTTTCTCAATACGGTAGCTGACACAGTACTACTCTTTTATTTTTGTCACTTCTCTGTTGTTTTTCATGATCTTGTATTAACTTGAATTTGATTAATCTGATGTAATCTCTGTTGCAGAGGAAATAAAGTCAGTCAGTCAGTCAGTCAGTCAGTCATACACATTGTTACGTGTAGGCTCGTACAAAGGTAACAAGAGAAAAGAGTGAAGCCAACAAGCTTTGTAAATTTTAACAAAATAATTTATTTCCCTAGAAAACAATGTAAAAATAGGAAATAGGACGTACGGTCTGTGAATATAATCCAAAATTTAATCCTAAGATTGAAAAAATATAAGTCCTATCACTAAACAGTTCTAATTGAATCCGGGTTCGAATCTCGATGAAATTCTAATATGGAGGCGATGACGTCAGATGATGTCTGTACTCATGGTAACAGATCCTCGATTGAATCACAGTTTATGTTTCCGTATAGAATTCCAGAATAAATTTCCACTGAATTTATTTGTACCAGACCTTTTTATAAAAATGTACACTTGTTTAGTCTTCTAGAGAATAAATTATTAAATTCCAAAAAACAGATGAACTTCAAAAACAATTTGGCAACAACAATGGAAACACCTTGTTCCTTCAAGGTGTAGACATACGACTACCTAAAAAGCACTGAGAATGAATATTAAACCCAACTAAAACCTCATTTCATTCCCGCGTGATGGGTCGCGTGGTCTCTTAACATTGAACAGCGCAATAAAAAAAATGCCATTTATCACGTATGCAAGAACAGCCTTATCTAAGAACCAAATTCTCACACTGAAAAATAAAAAAGAAAGGCTATTTACAGTTCAGCTAACACGCGGGCCGAAATGATCTTGGCAATAGCCAATCGTCTTCAATCGAAGTTTACAAAATCTCTGAACCAGAGTGAGCTAAAAATAGTGCTAATGTAAATACTTTTTACGTTCTATACAAACTGAATTTACTGGAAAAAATATCGAATCCCGTGCAAATAATCATTACAATAAAATGTAATGAAACAAAATTAAAATAAAAGAGAATTTTCAAACTAACACACAAGCAATTTAATTACATATACGTAACACTTCTCCCCATAAAGAAAAAGAAGGATTTATATAATAAAGCTTTCTTTTTACCATATGTAAATTATACATGAGGTAGGATAAAAATACATAAGAAAACTCTTATGAATTATACAAAGTGTACATGAAATAAAAGTTCTATACATGGGAAAGTGCATCTGCAATCAAATTGTCTTTTCGTATGATGTGTCTGATGTTAAGATTATATTCTTGTAAAAACAAACTCCACCTTAATAATCTTTGACTTTTATTTTTCATCTTGTCGATGAAAGTAAGGAGGTTGTGATCACTAAACACAACAACCGGAGAAGGAGCTGAGCTAATGTAAACTACAAAATGCTGCAATGCCAATATTAAAGCCAAACACTCCTCGATTGTTGAGCAATTTCTTTGGTGCTTATTTAATTTCTTAGAGAAATAGCACACTGGGTGATCAACACCATTTCTATCTTCTTGAATCAATACTGCCCCAACCCCAACATTACTTGCATCAACAGATAGTTTGAAAGATTGATTGAAATTTGGAGCTGTTAGAACCGGCGCACTTTTGGGTATGGTTTTTAACCTATCAAAAGCCTCCTGACATTTTTCAGTCCAAAGAAACTTGTTTTTCTTACTCAAAAAGTTTGTCAGGGGTTCAGCAATATTAGAAAAATTGGAACAAAACTTTCGATAGTATCCGGCCATATCTAAAAATCGCATCAGTTGCTTTTTACGGACAGGTACAGGGAAATCAGAGATAGCCTTGACCTTAGCATCTATAGGTTTGACTTGTCCATGTCCCACAATATGTCCTAGAAAAGTTACACAAGCACGGCAAAACTCACTTTTAGATAAATTGATTGTCAAACTTGCATCAGTGAGTCTGTCAAAGAATTTCCGAATTGCTGCTAAATGTTCTTTCCAGGTTTTGTTGTAGATGATGACATCATCGATGTAAGCATCACAGTAATCTAGACCAGAGGTAATCATATTCATCAAACGTTGAAAGGTACATGGGGAACACTTCATCCCGATCGGCATTACTTTATATTGAGAGAGTCCATCTGGAGTTACAAATGCCGAAATTTCCTTTGCTCTCTCCGTTAGTGGAATTTGCCAAAATCCTTTCAGAAGGTTAAATTTGGTGACATACTTGGCATTTCCAATTTTATCAATACAGTCATCGATTCTTGGTAATGGAAATGAATCTGTTTTTGTAATTGCATTTGTTTTTCCTCTTTCTGAAGCTCGAGCTTCCTTAGCTCTAATACCATCTTGTATTTCATTTTTAATTCTATTACTTTTATGTCAGAATCTGATACCGACTTACTCAAGGTCGAGCACCCAATTTTCTTCTTGTTACGTGTAGGCTCGTACAAAGGTAACAAGAGAAAAGAGTGAAGCCAACAAGCTTTGTAAATTTTAACAAAATAATTTATTTCCCTAGAAAACAATGTAAAAATAGGAAATAGGACGTACGGTCTGTGAATATAATCCAAAATTTAATCCTAAGATTGAAAAAATATAAGTCCTATCACTAAACAGTTCTAATTGAATCCGGGTTCGAATCTCGATGAAATTCTAATATGGAGGCGATGACGTCAGATGATGTCTGTACTGATTGTAACAGATCCTCAATTGAATCACAGTTTATGTTTCCGTATAGAATTCCAGAATAAATTTCCACTGAATTTATTTGTCCCAGACCTTTTTATAAAAATGTACACTTGTTTAGTCTTCTAGAGAATAAATTATTAAATTCCAAAAAAACAGATGAACTTCAAAAGTAATTTGGCAACAACAATGGAAACACCTTGTTCCTTCAAGGTGTAGACATACGAATGCCTAAAAAGCTCTGAGAATGAATATTAATCCCAACTAAAACGTCATTTCATTCCCGCGTGATGGGTCACGTGGCCTCTTAACATTGAACAGCACAATATAAAATATGCCATTTATCACGTATGCAAGAACAGCCTTATCTAAGAACCAAATTCTCACACTGAAAATATATTTTAAAAAAAGAAAGGCCATTTACAATTCAGCTAACACGCGGGCCGAAATGATCTTGGCAATAGCCAATCATCTTCACTCGATGTTTACAAAATCTATGAACCAGAGTGAGCT
>JAECUM010065783.1:0-10748 GCA_016617855.1 Megalonaias nervosa | reverse complement strand
ATTGCTGGCATCCACAATGAAATTTTTGTTAGTATTACTGTACCTGCGTCAACACCGTCAGCGCGCCATATTGCATCGTCGTCGTTTTTTCGCACGAGCACAGCTGAGTGTTTAACTCCAAAAATAACTTTCCTAACATTTCTGTAGAATCCAAAGATATGTGATAATGGAATCGCGCATGAAAACCTTTCGTCGTTACCCAGCATCTTTCGGCGTAGTGCAAATCCCAAGTTAAAATTTTTCATTCATAGATACAACCGCATCCCCAGCTGCGTTTAATGTCACATTTCTGTGTTCTGGTTGATCAGTTGCATCCTTGGCAAACATCATCGATGGACCACTTGATGTTGAGTAATCATCGCTGTATCTTGCAAGACCAATTATGGTTGTGGCAACGCCGAGCTCATCATAACAATTTTCGATCTCTTGTCCATCGATCATGTAAATTGCGTTTTTAAATAGTGCCATAATACCGTTGTTGACAAAACCAACTCGATCACCGATTCTGTAATCTGTATCATCTGCTTTTAAAAGTCTTCCTTCAAATTCAATAAAAGCTTCAGCAGGTAGAAAAATTCTGCTTGTATCCTGAATAAATAAATCACTTCTTCCACTGTCATTAGGTACACGCGCGTCGTAAGAATAATACTGATAATCGCGCAGAGATTCATCTTTGAGAACAGGTGCGTCCATATCTAATGCGGGATCAGATACACGTTTAAACATTCTTATTGTATTTATTTATCGTTTAACACGAAAACCACTTCTCGACATAAGACCGCTTCCTGCTGCAAGACTATCGGTAATGTTTTTTTTTCACTAACCAAAGAAGCTAATTTTTGATTTGTAGCTTGATTTATTATTTTACTGATTTTTGTGGCAATCACTTCGGTACTGGGTAATTTTACTGGTGGCTGATGCGATTTACGTATTAATCGTGCTAATCTATCTTTGATTACGGAGAATAATTTACTAGCGACATCACCGGCAGCACTAATACCTTTATCACGAATGGCGTCGATAGCTTTCATTCCTAACTGTTTTGCAATCGGTATTGCTTTTGGTGCTATCCTTGAAAATAAACCCTGAACAACATCACCGAACCCATCTCCGTAAAATGTTTTATATACAGGTAATCTTGAATTTATTACCCTGGTTATAGTTGGTCCACGTTGAGCAGTATATATGATCATTCTATTATAATAAATATATCTAACTGCTCAATCGCTGTGGTAATCGTCGGTAATCTCATCAATGAGAGATCGATAAACATTAATATCCATAATACCACCTGTAAATAGTCGTTGGCAGATTGATGTTATCTCATTAATAATTTCTGGAGAATTATTACCACTCGTTTTCCGCCAATCAAAATTTCTAATCGATCAACATCAGTAAGAATATTATCAGGACAAGTAACAAGACCACTTCCCGTTGTACCAGTACAGCTTCCAGTTAGACCTTTACCAGTACTGCCTCTAAGATAACCGAACCAACCTTTGGATTGCGATTCTTCCCCACTGGATACTTGTTCTACATCTTGTCTAAATTTAGCAAAATCCTCATCGCCGCGTTCGACGCATTCAAGATCTTTAGAAACAAGATATACATGTAAGATCCAATCCTTAGGTGAAATTTTATCAACATATTCGGGTTTTAAGTAATTACCCCTGGTATCGTAATTTTTTGCAACATTTAACGCCCAGGTTGGATTTTTGAGAGTAACAATAACACTCGGTTTAAATTTAAATGAAACAGGTATTTGCTCTGGTGATGGTTGTTCTTGTTGTATCTGCTGTGATGGTTGTATCTGCGGTGATGGTTGTGATGGTTGTGATGGTGGTAAATGTTGATAAAGCAATGAAATTCTCTTTATGGCACGAAGATATGCAACATATCTTGTATCACTACTTCGAGCTTGATCAACGTTGAAACGTATACAAAAAATCCATTTGTACCATATATCGCGACTTATAGCAGCATCAGCGTGTTCAGGTCTCAGAAATCGTTTTCGATCATAATAACTTAAATAAGCAATTTCAGCTAATTTATTTTCATCTTCGATTTTTATAATAGCATCAACAGTTTCCTCCCTAAATTTATCAATCAAATTAACCCTAGTTTGTATTCCTGGTTCCTCCTGAGCATCATCCATATCAGGGCTAACTTGATCAGTTTTTTTCGGGTATTTCTCGAGTTAGCTGAGTAGCAACTATTTCACCTGGAAGTTTTTGTAGAATGTTTTTGTTTTCTTAGTTCGCTCTGCTATTTTGCCGGTTGCTTCAGCGACTTTTTTCAACACGGGGAAAAATACCTTCAGTGGTCCTCGTGATAGGTTTAAATAATTCCTCTGCAGATTCTGCAAATCCTTCTTTGAGTTCTTGACGAGTTTGTAATTTTTGTCTGACAGAATCTCTCACTGGTAGATATTTTTTGATTGCTTTCAATCGCTCTCGAGCTAATCTAGCTGAGTGAGCTTCACCGATCATTATTGATATAACGCAATGATTTAATTACAGCTGCAAATATTATTCTCTATCGCAATATTTCTCATAATTTTTTTCTTCTTCAGATAGTGGTCTGCTAAGTTGTTTTTCTATAAATTCTTCAGGTTTACAAAGAAGATAATTTCGTTGCTTCATTTCTTCATCGAATATAAATCTGATATAATGATCAGTAATATCATTAAAAATATTTTTAGCACCAATAACAGGAACAATCTCGTCGTTGATACACCTGAATCCGATAAATTTACTCGGAAATAATAAAATAATGCTGGTTTCTTTGTTTGTCGATAATCATTTTGTTGTTGAAATAATTAATACTTTTATGTTTAGTAATTTTATTACGATTGATAAATTATTAAAAAAACGAGTGAGTATCAGCATATCGCTCGTGGCTATCATTTATTAATATAATTAATTCTAAATCCGCAGTAATTCACGGTAATCTGATTCTTCAAAAAATAATAATTAATAAATATTTTTTTTTAATTCCACAGCAGCAGAGGAGGTGAACGACAAATATTGTGGACACGAGTACACAAGCGAGTAACACTTATGTTTATAAACAATAAAATGTCAACAAACGGTAACAAAACGAACTAATCTTTGTGGCAATCTATAAGGAAGATTTCAAAAAGGTTAGAGATTCTGATTTTAATAGTTGACTTTAATTTTTTTATTTTTTTTTTTTTTGTGTGGAGGTCTATTTGCTTGAAAGCTCTATGCCAGAACATTAATTTGTAGGGTTCACCTCCTCTGCTACTATTTTTCTCTTGGAAAAAACAACTAATTCACGATTACAATAAAATAAAACGGTATTATTTATAGAATAAAATCCATATCATGTTTATTGTCATTATTCTGGCAGTTTCATTGCATATACATATAAATACATATTATTTGCGTTTCATTGTGGTTATTATTATTGTAAGCAGAAAAATTTGGGTGGGGTTTTCATAGTTAAATATGTCCGTATAGAATTACTTGTGTAAAGTACTTGAAATCCTACACCGTTACATTAGAGCCAGATACATTGAACATGGTTTAAGGATAGGACTATGGGTCTAGCTTGTGCGAACATTTTTTAAAATTTTCATCGCGACTGGGAGGGGAGAAGTGAAACTGGTAATGGTGATTTTACATAATTTTCATATAATACCCGAGTTGTATGCCTTGCGTTACTTTATATACAATTATTCGACATAAAATAAATCAATTTATCCATTTGACTAGTACTGACCCTGGGATCCATACCTACTTTCTGGGGCTATGTTTCTGGACTATATGCTGAAAACTGTTGAGATTCCCACATTAAAACCATCTACACTTCTTAGCTATGAAAGGAGACAATAGATGCTGCTTACTTTAACCTCAGCGTCCAATCCTACAGTTAATAACGTATCCCCTCTGTCATTACTTGAAAACGTTTGAGATCCCCACCTTGAACCAGATATACACTGTCACAGAATAAGGCGAGAAATAACTTGGTTTTGCCTTAGATCCATTTTTGACCATTATTCGTTGTGCATGCGTACAACGTTATCTGGGGTGAATAATTGTTTCTTCAGGTAAGCGACTGTACAAGCATGTATTTCGTCGGAATCTACATGCGACGCGAGTCACGAAAAGCATGAGTATTTTACTCTGACTATTATTCACTCTCCTATGGATTTAAGGTTGATTCTATTTCCAACTGATACATTGGTCATTTGGATCTTGTCGAGGAGTGTACGTTCTCCATTTTTGTCTACAGCCACAGAGGTAAGTGTTACATTTTTATCTGATATGTGAAGCATATTCAGTTTTAATGTCGTAGTGTGAAATGTTGGCTTTACCACTACACAGATTTAAAACGAACTTTTGAATTGTTACAAGTTCCTATTAAGCCTTTAAGTTAGTAGCATGTATCTATAGATTGTAATTATGTACCTTTTTATTATGACCAGTTTGGTTTTATTATTGTAGCAGTGTATGTGGATGCATAGCGGTGGAGCTGTGTATGTGGATGCATAGATGTATAGCTGTGTAGCTGTGCGTATGTGTATGTAGATACATCAGACTGACGTCTGGCTGTCTGTATGTCCGTATGGGGTGGAATCGAGTCAATACAAGGAAGGAACTGCATGATGTATAAACTTGTGCGGATGGTGGATCCGTGAAGGGTGGATGGGGGCCAAAACAAGTGAGCCGACCCAGGAATTCCGGAGAACTGTGTGGATTTGACAAATGGACTCGTAAATCAAGTCAAATGGTTTCGGATTGCAAGTTTTTACAAATAGTAATCGTATGACTGAGTCACGAGTCATTGTTTGGTGCAATCGTTGTTTTGTTTAACACTGAAAGTATTTGTTTCAATTGATGATGTTTTAATTGAATACAATTTGAGTTATGTTATCATCACATGAGATTATTTGAGTCTCGTTTACATTACATGACATTATGTGAATCTCAATTTCATTTACATTACATGAGATTTTGTGAATCTCAATCTCGGTTACGTTACGTGAGATTATGTGAATCTCACTTTCATTTTGAATATTTGCATTTCACTTTCATTTGTTTTTCATTTGGGAATGTGTTAGTATTTGAATGAGCCATGTGTATGGAGCGTGAAAGAATCACTATATAAATATATTATCAATTCATTTCATAAACCTACATCATTCATCATTGTGTTTGCGTTGTTCATTTAGTCCAAGAAAAGCCCACTCGGTTTCAATTCTCTTACATACACTCTGTGCGTAATTTGAAAATGCAAATATAGGATGCAATTATCTCGACGTCGATCCCAATCTTCAGACTCGTAGTGCCCCCGTGTCATAACTTTGAAACTGTTGTGATCACCACTTTGTAATATTCTACACATTTACTGAGCTTGAAAAGACAACTTAGTACATTCAACTAAATATGACAATGGGGTCCAGCCTTACCCCAAGGGAAAGTCACATTTATTCGTAATATCGCCCCTGGGGTCCAGCCTTACACAGAGCGACTCAACTCCCGTGTCATTGCTTTATAGTTATCAAGGTCCTCGCACAACATTAACTACGTACATCGTACATGCTTCTTTAGCAGGAATAGATAGATGCACATATACCAAATGACATTTGTTTCTATGGTAGTCTACTCAGTACCCACATGAATGGACCTAAACAAAAATGTTTAAACTTCGGATTTTTTTTTTTTTAGCAAAACGGTGAAACGCGGGCATGCATGTTTTACAAGACACAACACTGTTGTTTCTGTTAGGTTAAAAATATACGTCTTCTCGTACATCAATCAAGCATAGGCTACGACAGGCAAGTTCAGTTCGAGTTTCTATAAAACTTCAAGAAACATTCAGTTCACGAGATACCATATTTTATTCCACACATCATCGTGTCATTAAATGTAGCTAAAAGTACCTAATTACGTTCACATTAAGTATTTAAATATAGTAAGTGTACTTTTAGTTACACTTAATGACGATGACCCGAAAATTAGTCAGATTGGTAAAATTCGCGATGTTGTGTGGAACGAAGTTTAGCGAAGTAACGTAACGTATCCAGCAAATTACTGACGAAAATAAATGAAATGAATTCTGTAAAAATTTTTTTCTAAACTATTAAACGTTTAGCACCTAAAAAATCAAGTTATCTACAGTGTAGATTTACAAACGACGTAAGGGGGTGGGGGTATACAATCCACAATTAATTTAAAATACTGTAGATAAAAACGAACAGTTAACATAATATACAGAGATAAAATTAAATTGCTAATTTATCTAGCATTTCCCTGGCATACTCAACATTTTCCCACATGTATCCTACCCTGAGTATTTCACTGAAAAGGCCTGTTGGTATGTAGAATTTCTGTATTTCTCATTGTGTCGTCTGCTAGTGTCTTACAGTGAGTTACCTTCCTTGCTTCGAAGACGCTTACAGAACTCTGGTGCTAAATGTCACATGAAGAAAACAGTAAGCCTTAATAACTGCACCACACTCAGTTTAGATTGCATTTACTACGATCTTTTTTCTTCAATGATTTTAGTGCAGATGTCAAAATTGACAGTTGCGCAGCATGAAAATTTAGGGAATTCTTTGTGTGCACTAAGGAACACAAGGCTGATTATGTTACAAGGTAGCACATGAGAAACATCACATTAAACGATAACGTCACAATAAAGCGCGATTTTGAGTTTGATTCTTTAACTCTGTGCATGATTTTAATCCGTCATGATAGAATTAAATTAGGATCCAGTCAACTTGTGTACAAATGCGCGGAGCCGTTGTACGAAAGTTATGATGACCCAGCGTTCATAAAAGCCTTACAATAGCGATGTAGTGTGAAAGAGTTTTTCAGTAGCGCGCGTCTTCTACTTTACCACACAAACTCCGCCTACTGCCTACTGCAGCGCTGTCTGGGAAAGTGTAAAAGGCAACACATCATACAAACGGAACGGTCAATAGTTATAGACAGCACTGCGTTGCCAAGTTCGCATTCAATGGGCATTATCATACAATAAAATACATCGTCAGCTTTGAAGTACAGAGGTAAAAGTGAGCCCTAAATGGCGAATAATTGCAACAGTTTCTGCTTACTTTTTCCCAACATTTATTTTTGTAAATACTATCCCCCATATTAAAACTGAAGACCAAGGGCATGGGGATGTTCAGTTTACAGTACGCTGTTTATTCTTCCATTTATATTTTAATTTTAACAACCATCTGTTAGTAATTACAATTTTAAACAAAAGTTAGTCTCCTCATCTGCATCAGCTTGTTATCAATAACAGCAACAGTAACAGTACCTCTAGTATTGTCGTCGATTGGTCGTCGTCATCATCATCATTATCATCAAACTGTTTCTCGGCAGCAACAACTACTTCAGTAGCAGTACCTCCATTATCATGAAAAGGTCGTTTATGTCAATGACGTGTCGATTTCCAAACGACAAATTTTTACGAAGTAGATGATTTTCTTTGCAAGAAAAGTTTAATTCTTAACGTCAATACTGCAAAAAACATGTTCGAAAAGAGATCGCATTTTTCATGTAAAATAATATGTATACCCTGGCCAAACATACTACAAATACATCCTTTTATGAAGAGTCTTATTTTCCAGCGTCACGTCCTCTTGTGGATTAATCTTATTTGCTTGAAAATATGCACGTTGTCTGAAAACTGCCGATTTATCAAGATTTTAAAAAATGTTTCGGCGCCTCCGGTAAAAAGACACTTTAAAAATAATTTGTATCAACTTATATAGGCTGTTTTCTCGTTACGAAAGGGCCATTTTTTAGAAGAAAGCTGAAATTATTGATGTAGATGAAATCACCGATAATAAGTAAAAGAGGTTAAGAAGGAAGAATATTTTGTCAAGAATTTACCAAGCAAAGTTATTCTCATAAGTGATTTGGAAAAAAAATAATAACAAATGTCTACCCACAGGACCAGTTGTAAGTTCAACATCACCTGGACATCACCCAACGTACGAAAGACGTTACGTTTGATTCAGTAATATGACATCACCTAATACACGGAAAACGTTACCTTTGATTAATGGGCATTAATTCTAACACATGGAAAACTTACGTTTGATTCTGCAATATGAGATAATCTAACGCACGGAAAACGTTATGTTTGATTGAGTTAATATGACGTCACCTAACTCGTGGAAGACTGGTGGAAGAGGAGGTAAGTAAGCCATCATCAATTTCAAAAACAAGGTACGCCAAAGGTTTTCCTAACGTTTTACTTACAACTTTCATACTTGTTACAGGTGTTTCACCGGTATAAACTATATATTTTTTCGTAAGTGTATCTAACATTTTTACGTAACTTTACGGCAACTTCCTGGCAGGTGTAATAGCACAGTTCTGTGGAGAAAACAAATGGAGAGAGAGAATTTCTTAGATACATCCTGACATTCTAATATATACCGTAAAGTGTAGGTCGTTCTCCAGCAAACACAATTTGTTTTAAATTTTATACACAAAATAGATAGGAGAAATCTGTAAATGAAACAACATAGCAAGCAACCACAACCTGAACAATACGAACGGCCTGGACAACATAATCAACTTAAACAACATTATGAACACAAACAAAATAATCAACCCATCAAACATACTCAACCCATAAAACATAATCATCCTAAACAACACAATAAACCTAAATAACATAATCTAAACAACACAATCAACCCAACAACCTGTTCAACCCAAACAACATTATCAACCATTACAACATAATTAACCTAAACAACACAATGAACCCATACAACATAATCAACCTAAACAACATTATCAACGCAAATAACATAATCAACCTAAACAACATAATCAACCTAAACAACATTATCAACGCAAATAACTTAATCAACCGAAAAAACATCATCAAAATAAACAATATAATCAACCTAAACAACATATTCAACCCACACAACATACTCAATCGGTACAACATATTCTACCTAAACAACATAATCAACCATAACACATTAAATCTAAACAACATATTCAACCCTTACAACATATTCAAAACAAACAATATAATCAACCCATACAACATAATCAACCTAAACATTATCAACGCAAAAAATGTAATCAACGCAACCAATATAACGAACCTAAACAACACAATCAACCTAAATAACAATATCAACGCCAAAAACCTAATCAACGCAAATAACATCAACCTCAGCAACATATTCAACCCATACATCATATTCAACCTAAACAACATACTCAACCTAACAACATAATCAATCTAAACAACATAATCAACCTTAACAAAATAATCAACCTTAACAACATAATCTAAACAACATATTCAACCCTTACAACATATTCAATCTAAACAACACAATCAACCTTAACAAAATAATCAATCTAAATAACATATTGAACCCTATAACATACTCAACATAAACAACATAATCAACCTTAACAACAGAATCAATCTAAACAACATAATCAACCTAAACATCCTAATCAACATTAACAACATACTCAATCTAAACAACATATTTCACCCTTACAATATATTCAACCCATACAACATATTCAACACATTCAATATAATCAACCTGAACAACGTAATCAATCTAAACAACATATTCAATCCATTCAACATAATCAACCTAAACAACGTCTTCAACCCAAACAACATAATCAACCTAAACAACATATTCAACCTAAACAACATAATTAACCTTTACAACATAATCTAAACAACATATTCAACCCAAACAACATAATCAACCTAGACAAATATTTTGAAGGCATTATTTGTATAATGAAAATCGTATAGAAATTAATTGTGTATTTCTTCCTTCAGATGATAGTCATCAGATTAAACAAGTAAAATGCAAAAATGTATCAACATTTGAATTAATATATAATATTTATTAATGATACACGACAATGACATACGAAAATTTCTCTGTAATTGAATTAATCTATAATAATATTTATTAATGATAGACGATAATGACTAACAAAAATGTCTCCATAATTGAATTAATACATTATAATATTTATTAATCATGGACAATAATGACATACAAAAATGTACGTAATTGAATTAATACATTATAATATTTCTTAATCATGGACGATAATGACATACAAAAATGTATATAATTGAATTAATACATTATAATATTTATTTATATAAAAATGTCTGTAACTGAATTAATACATCACAATATTTATTATCACAGACAACAAGGACATAAATAAATGTTTCTATAACTGAATTAGTATATTATAATATCTATTAATCATAGCTGACAAGGACATACAAAAATGTTTCTATAATTGAATTAATGCATTATGATATTTATTAATCATGGACAATAATTACATACAAAAATGTTTCTATAATTGAATATATAATAATATTTATTAATCATAGCCGACAAGGGCATATAGAAGATTAATCGCTTAAGATGATTATGTCATTGAGCACGAATGGACTTCGGTAGCATCACGAATACATTTGACTTGATTAAATAAATACGTGCTCAAGGACGTTATTCCTCACAGTACGAATAGAGAGTTATCAAAGAATTACAATCGTTTCTGGAAAAAATAGATTGTTATTCAAACAAAAATCTTCTACCTTTGGCGACACAACATGAAGTGTGCGTGTATTTCTTGGAGAACAATGAAACAGACATCTTCGCTCTTCCGATATGTTAATCTTATGTTGATAGGGTTAACATATCGGAACCTTGGCTAGCGAGGATGTGTAATGGACGC
>JAECUM010065780.1:0-17203 GCA_016617855.1 Megalonaias nervosa | reverse complement strand
TGTATGTATGTATGTATGTATGTATGTATAATTATTAATAGCCAACCTCGTGCGAAGAACTACATTCAACGTGTATCAGGAAGTATTATGCACATAACGTTTATAAATATTTTTAAAATGCTGTAAATGTAAGTGATCTTGCATACGGGAAATCCGTTTGATATGACTTTTTCGTTGGTGTCTCATGTAACTAGATGGCATATTGGAAACAAAAATGTACTTATCGGTTCGAAGTGTCCACTGTGCTTGTTCTTCCAATCCCTGACCAATAAAATCTATTAATGATAACATAAAACTTCTGTGAAAATTTTCTCCTAAAAATAAATAAAAAATGTTGTTTAGTTTACGTCAATTCAAAAAGAATGTTTTTTTTTTTTACTTCAGTGAAATGATCTGCACATCGGGTAAGGTGGTTTTAAGTTTCCGTCATGTGCATCAGGCAAGGAGACCCAAGGAGAGCAAAAGACTATGAATGGGATAACAATTACCATAGTAAGTTGCTGCTTCAAGGATCCAACTCAGGACAGCTTCGTTGCAAAGCGAGTGCCTTAAGCACCTCATTATTCAATCTCCTTCAGTAACGTCCTTCCTTCATTCTTTCATTTTATTTGTTTTGCTTGCCTTTTTTTATATAATCACGTATATAAACTAATACCATCTTAGGAAATTAAATTTTTACTCATTTATAGACAACAGTTTAAGCATGTTATATTTTTATTAGCAAGCTAAAAGCAATACTAATTTGTATTGTTCAAAAGCAATATTTGCCAGGATACTTCAAAGGATAATCTCCAGGATAATCTATTATACAGAAATTGTGTGCAGTGCCTGCATCATAGGCGATGCATCTGACTGTGGCTTAAACACAAACAAAAACAGTATTACTAATCTAGCAGATACGATAAAAACTTTTAACACAGCTAATACAAATTGTGCTCAGTGAATGTTTTACTCTAAATAGTAAAATGACTGCAGCAGGAGTAATTTTCGGAGGAGGAACACATAATGGTCTAGAATATAAATGAAGCAGTCATCTTTTCATATTATTTAATTTCAATGGATCTTATGAAAAACTATAAACGGCAATACCATGGAAGAATTACAGCAGAAAACTGCAGACTGCAATGAAGACAGACCTTAGTCAATGGATTACTTTAAAGAAAATATTGAGAGAATAAGGTCTGGTGACATTGTACATCATGACGATACTTTTGCTCCGTATGCATGTATTCAACGAGAAACTCTTGCTCACCCAGAAAACAATGTAAAACGTGAACAACAACGACAATCTAAACTGAATGATTCATCAAAACCTTCTACGACTACACATGCAATGCATTAATAATATGTGTTAGTGTGGTTATTGCTCTCCAGGTTCTTTCAAAGACTGCATTTTTTTGTTCTATAACGCAGAATGCACTTGTACTTTTTAAGCACAATAATGGTAATATATTGTAAATGCCTAATTCGTCACGGCAAAGATGTTACAATACGTTAAATACATAGTTCTAACACATCAATGTATCACATACACAACGAGCAATACCAAACCTGAAGTTTACATATAAGAATTCCAAAGCGAAGCCAAAAATCATGATGGTACTGAATAGTTTATTCGTGTTGTTTAATATGAAGGTGAAAGGAGATGCTAATAGTTCCATACTAAGCAATTTTGGCAGAATGCTTTTTAAAAATACCATTTCGTACGGAAGCGATGACCTTGTTAAGCTGGATGATTGCAACATCTTCATTATATGCGAAGATCTGTGTTTACCTGTTTAGGTTACGACAACGAGAACTAAACAAGGTATTATGAATGATAAATTGAAAAATAAGTTCAGGGGTAGGTAATGCACAAAATACACGTACATAAGCTATATAGTTCGAAGTGTATGGAAAGCAAATTGACTACTCACGGATCATATCTAATGCATCTTTATTCTCTTTCTCGGGATTGCAGAAGCATCGTTGTTGATGGCTGATGACTAAGTCAATCTTGCCGATGCAAATAAACAAAGCAACTATCCTAAACAAGCTAGCCAGCAGAGCAGACATTTTGACATACAAGTATGGATGTTTGTAGCAATGTACAGCTCTTTCAGTGGTGGTCAGGAGAAACGCTTCAAAAATTCTCTTAAGTCATCCCTGAAATATTTCAACATTGACCCTGAGTCTTGGGAAGATCTCACACAGGATCGCTCCACTTTGCGAAATCTTATCCAAACTGGAGCTACAGATTTGCAGAAGCAATATCAGAACTGAAGCAAGTTATTTATTGATCAAGCAAACCATAGCAACATCTCCTGTCAAGTGTGCCACAGAAATTTCTTAGCACAAATTGGCCTGATCAATCACTAATTTACTTACAGTAACCAACCAGTTAATGATGTCATGGTCATCTTCGAAATCGAAGGACTTGCAACAGCAACATAGCTCTGTAATCAAACGTTTGAGAGAGAATACGCGTTATTAGCTTGTGTTTTACAGCAATGACACAAAGGACAACGGAAACTGTGATTTTCGAGGACCGTTATTTTGTTGGGGGGGTGGGGGGATGGAGGCAAACATCGTAGCGACTTTGAAACAGGGCAAACGAAACAATTTTTGTAATAAGACACGATAACTTTTCAAAACAACATGCCTTTTTTTCGGTAAGGTAATGTTTGTGTTGTCAAACAAAAAATGGTTGATGGCATACACATGGAATGATACTTTTTCATTTTGATATTGAACATTTCGTTGTATGGTATGAATAAATTCACTTCCTGGTAATTTTCCTTTTGAAAAAATAAACAATCCGTGTACAGGTCAAAATTTAAATTCTTGATCATACACTTTTTGTGTCTTTTTAGAATCTTTCTTTAGAATCTTTCTCACTGCATTCATTATATCCTGGACCTGTCTACTTCTTACTTCAATTGTTATTGTCAGGCGTTGTTTGTTTATTTTTTGTTGTTGTTTTTTGTACATGCAAGCATTCTGTTACATTGTTTTCAGCTTGATTTTTTTCTCATAGGTGTAAGATATATATTTTCAATTAAAATGTATTTTTGTATTGCTCTATGAACACCAGTTTTTTCTTCTATACTTCGTTCATAATTGTCATACGATTTTACCCACTAAATTCTAAAATAAAATTTTTAAAAAATGTTACACTGTAAACCATTTGTTTATATCTTCTGTCGATATATTTAACATATAAACAGAACCCTGATGGAATGTCTCTTTTTACGTTTTTATTGATCAATAATATAAATCTAGAGGATTGTTGTGGGAATATGGCAATTTGACATTGTAGATTATAGAAACAAACAGCTTGAAAATTAAATGTACCTTCAATAAATGTGTTGACCAAGTCAGTACTGCATTTTGTTTTCCTTCTGTTTCTTATTTTTATTATACCTTTGCTGATGAATAAAGATGTGTAAAATAAAGTTCGAAATGTTCTTATGACTGAATACTTTCTGTGCAAGTATTGAAAGTCAGAAAACAATTTGTTTATTTAACAAGAGCATATATAATTCTTAGTCAATAACAAATTTTAATTATATAATATTCCACACGAGTTAAAAAAAAACAAATACATTATTAGCAATTAAATCTACTTGCATGCCACATTTATTGTAACTGGTGATGCGAAATTCACACACACACACACACACACACACACACACACACTATATATATATATATATATATATATATATATATATATATATATATATATATATATATATATATATATATATATATTCATAAAGAACAATCGAACTATAAATGTTTGGACGTCTCTGATAGTAACAGAATGTGCAATGACAAGTTGCTGACATTTTCATTTGAAACAATGTACTGTTTGTATAGTCTGTTTTGTGAATGGTTTTAAACTGAAAACTCATGGGCCTTGTATTATCGATAACTCTGAAGGTTGGTTAATATGTTAATTTCCAATCATAATATCTGTAATTCCGATTGAATGTAGCAGTCCATTTGTTCCTTACTTTAACATGTAATTGTCTATATTCTCTATAAATATATTTTAGCCAAGTTTTGATACTTTTTCGTGTGTTCTTACTATTTCATATGTGTTGTTTGGTCTATTCGTTTATTTCTGTTTTTAATATTCTTCCATACCCTAGGTATAGCAGTGAGAATTCGACAGCAGTCCATGAAAGATATACTGATATTATAATTTTGTTTGAATTCTGCATAATTGAGAAAGTTACAAATGGCCATAGGACACAATTAATTTTACTATATATTCTCTACATTTGTTTCTCAGTACTGAACTCTCCACTGTGTGACAATCAATACAAATCACATATTAATCTAAAATACCTTCAAAGATGACTTCACGGTGAAGTTCTTGTCAAGGGTTGACCTGCATTTTTTTGAGAGGCTGAATTGTAAACAAAACACCATGCAATGGAACACAGATTTCACTTCCGGATCATCACCAAGGCCTTATCACTCACTGTGCACTGCCGCCGAAATACACACAGACAACCACACCATAAACTCATATTCTCAAGAATAAACAATTACCTTTAAATCCCTATCAAAAATGCACCAATAAAACTCTTCTATCACCACCAAAATGAGAGAGGAAAAAATGTTCTAAAAATAGACTAGAACATCATTCGCGGGTACTGAACTGGAAGTACTAATTGTGACCCGATTCCTGACAGGGTCAGACAATTTCACCTCCATGGACAAAACCTCGTTCCGTGATCAAAGCAATGTCTCTTAAATACTGCTGCAAAGTTTTAAGGAATTTCATCCATGAATAGGACAGCTACAGGCTTTTATCTGACACCACTGTAACACAAGCACAAGCCAATTCCAAATGGACGAATGTCAAAAATGCACAAAACTTAAAGTTTAATTGTGATTTTGCTAATCAAGATAAACACTTCAAATAAACTGTAATTAGTTTTTGGTCCTAACACCAATCTGGAAAGTACTAGAAATTAAACTTGACTGTTAAACTTTCCTAGAAAATTCAATTTTAAAAAATGATACATATTTTTATATGAAAATTTAAATTTAACTTAAATTTTAATGAAAATGTAAAATCTGAAGTTGACAAATTTTATTCTGTGGCAAAGTCTCTCCATTCCTTTATCATGAACATCAATGGTTTTTCTTATGTGGTATGATGCAATTCAACCAGGGCCTGTCAATCAAAGATAACATCTTAATACGCTAGCTATTCGCTGTACTAACCAAGTACATGACATCATTTCCACCCATGAATGGGAGGAGCCCTCATATGTTAGGCTTCCAGTAGTATTGAAGAGTTGGTGTAGCTCTCTGAAACCAAGCTAGCATGCATTTTCCTAGGCATATAAGTGAGAGAGAGAGAGAGAGAGAGACGATACTTCTTGTATTTTACATGCAGTTATTGTAACGGAAACCATGAAAGGGTACAAGAAGAGGAAGACAACTTTTTTTAAACCTGGATATATTCCACATAACAAAGGAGTCAGACATCTGACTGATGATACTCTACCAAGTTCCAGTACTGCATCTGTTCCAGTGACCAGAAGAATGGATGCAGACAAGTTCTCTCTCATAGCAGTAACAAAGCCGACAAATGGGGGTCTCCAGTCAGTTCAGGCACCAGACTGTAATGGCACACCTCGGTCTGCAAAAATTCTATGACCATCATCCAAAGCAAAACTGGACCTGATAGAGACAGAATTGAATGAGCATGATGGGACACGTATCATCTGCATGAAAAAAAAAGTTGAGATGTGGAATGACATCATTCATCGCCATGGTAATCAAGTCAACATATGTGACAGACCAGAGTTCCAAATTGCTAATGAAAGAAAATGGGGACTTGCTTGGAAGCATACTATGATGTGTAAAAACTGCAGCTTTAAGCCACCAGAGTATAAGTTGTATGAGGAGATAAAAACAAATAAACCTGGGCCAAATCCTGCTGCTGTAAATATGATGTTTCAAGCTGGACTACAAGATACACCAATGGGCGACACCAGGGCTAGATCCTTGCTTGCAGCCACTGACATTCCACCACCTAGCAGAACATCTATGCGAAGGGCCTCCAACACTGTAAGTAAAGCAACTGTGGAGCTCAATGAAATGGACATGATAGACAAGCTGAAACTAGTCAGACAGGTTAATGTCATGCGTGGTGTTCAGCATCCAGAGCAAATAAATGTAGCTTTTGACGTAAGACACAATGCCATTACATTTGGACATGAAAAGAAACCTGGTCAAAGTTCATTGCAAGCTGTTGGAATTGCCTGTGAAACTCTTACAGAGAAGCAATACATTGTGGGGACTACAGTAGAAAACAAGCTGTGTTGGACTGGAGCATGGCTGAAGGGGAAAGGTTTTGATGTGCAATGTCCAGGAGGCCATGTTGACTGCACAGCAAATCTGTCACCAGCTGCACCACATTCAGAGCTTGAAATGGCAAGAGAAATAGGGAAAAAGTTTGTGCTGCAAGAGATTCTCGTCAGACATGCAACAACAGATGGAGATGCATAGGCTGCTGCTGGCTTCCAACATGCTTACAACATTCTGCATCCAATGTGGAAAGTAGAAAGACTGTCGGATCCCATCCATTTGGGTCGTTTACAGTTCAAACGCTGTAATTCTGCAATATTGAGTGAAAACATGTTTCCAGGAATAAGAACAAGAGAAGGAAAAAGGCTCAAACAGAAAATTTTCAGCCAAGACATTAAAGCACGCTGCAGTTTGATCTTCAAGCAACTGATGGAGGACAATAGTGGTGATGTTACAAAAATTAAATGTCAACTTCCCCAAGTACTGGATGCCACTCTGCGCCGTTATTCAGGGGACTGCTCAAAATGCCGGCATTATTCAAAGGTCTGTGGGGGAGGAAGTACTAACAGCTGGTGGATGCGATCAGCATACCTGGGCCCTCATCAAGTGACTCATCTTAACATGACAGAAAATGATAAGAATATCCTGCTAGAAGTTCTGAAAATGAAACTCTCCTGTGATATTGTAGAAAGACTGCGACTGAACATGAACACAGAAATGTGAGGCTGTGAACAGATCAATCAGTGTTTCATTACCTAAAAATGTGAACTATTCCAGAAACGTTGAGGCAAGAGTGCATTCAACAATACACAGACTCAATAACAGCCTGGGATCATCACTGAAAACTAAAAGTGACACGCTTGGGAGGGAAACTTTCAACAAGGACTCTGAGATCACTGGAGATAATGGATAAAGACTGCACTTACCATCAGTTGTATCAAAAGCGTCCACAAACCAGGCAACGTATTCTAGCAAGACGAGGAAATATGATACAGGCCCATCTGAGGTACAGGACTCAGCAAGGCAATAGGAAGTCTGACTACTCCAAAGGACTGCTAGACACCAAGGGCGATCACTCCTATGCACAGATTTAGCAGGAGCCAATGGACACTGCAGATAGAAAAGATTATCTTAATTCCATGTGCAAAATGACAGTGCTCAAAGACACTCTGAAGAACACATGGTACAGAAGGGAAAACTGTAGTGGGGAAATCCATAGGTAACACAATGCATGTTATAAGCATTGTGTTACTTACTACCACCTGATGAGACCTATGGAGAGGTCGAAACAGTTTTCTCTGAATATGAAGACACAAATAAAGAAATAAAAAAAATAAATAAATAAATCTTAAAAAATTCTAAAATAAAATAACATGAAATGACTTACTAGCTGAGAGAATGAATGAATGAATGAATGAATGAATGAATGAATGAATGGAATGAATGAATGAATGAATGAATGAATGAAAGGAGGGAAGGAAGGAAGGGAGGGAGGGAGGGAGGAAGGAAGGAAGGAAGGAAGGAATGTATTTAAGACAGCACTGTCATACCAGCATGGTCTACTAAAATAAAGACCACACTCTTTCTTTTCCCCTTCTTACTCAACACATCCATCCATCCATCCATCCATCCATGCCATCCATGCCATATCATGATACCTGGATTATTCCATGTTACAATTTCAACTTTATCATGCAGTCTGGAAAGTCACCATGCCCAATGCAGTGCCCATAACCTTTGCAGCACTGTCTATTATTGTTAACGGAATGAGGTTCTAGAATTAGGTGATCGACATTCACGCACAAACTGTTGTGGCATAAATGGGATGCATCGAGCTCCTTTGGAATATTCAGACTTCTCAACTTCACCATTAATGCCAGTCTGTGGATATGCTTTTTCTTCCATGTGTTTGTCTCAGGATCCCTATATGACAATAGGCCATATAATCTATTGCATGTTACATTTCCTGTCCGTATTCTACAATCACTATTGTGTGCTGGCACAGAATTTAAAGAGATTTTCCCTGACAGGCTTTCAAAAAAATCCTCCATTGCAACTTGTATATGGTGTAGGAATACATTGCTGCTAATAATAATAAGTGTCATCTCCAACAGATACCATTTGTGTGAATTTATATCCAAAAAATTCATTTCTAATTTTTTTAATAAAAAAAATTAATTAAAATTTTTTAAATTAATTTTTTTAAACTTTTAATTATATTTTCTAATTTTTACAGTCAATATACACAATGTGTGAAAATTTCATGTGTCTATCATTAATAATAAAAATTTTATAGCAATTTAAAGTTTAGTCAATACTGCCCTGACAGGCCATAGGACACAATTAATTTTACTATATATTCTCTACATTTGTTTCTCAGTACTGAACTCTCCACTGTGTGACAATCAATACAAATCACATATTAATCTAAAATACCTTCAAAGATGACTTCACGGTGAAGTTCTTGTCAAGGGTTGACCTGCATTTTTTTGAGAGGCTGAATTGTAAACAAAACACCATGCAATGGAACACAGATTTCACTTCCGGATCATCACCAAGGCCTTATTACTCACTGTGCACTGCTGCCGAAATACACACAGACAACCACACCATAAGCTCATATTCTCAAGAATAAACAATTACCTTTAAATCCCTACCAAAAATGCACCAATAAAACTCTTCTATCACCACCAAAATGAGAGAGGAAAAAAATGTTCTAAAAATAGACTAGACATACATTCGCGGGTACTGAACTGGAAGTACTAATTGTGACCCGATTCCTGACAGGGTCAGACAATTTCACCTCCATGGACAAAACCTCGTTCCGTGATCAAAGCAATGTCTCTTAAATACTGCTGCAAAGTTTTAAGGAATTTCATCCATGAATAGGACAGCTACAGGCTTTTATCTGACACCACTGTAACACAAGCACAAGCGAATTCCAAATGGCCGAATGTCAAAAATGCACAAAACTTAAAGTTTAATTGTGATTTTGCTAATCAAGATAAACACTTCAAATAAACTGTAATTAGTTTTTAGTCCTAACACCAATCTGGAAAGTACTAGAAATTAAACTTGACTGTATACTTTCCTAGAAAATTCAATTTTAAAAAATGATACATATTTTTATATGAAAATTTAAATTTAACTTAAATTTTAATGAAAATGTAAAATCTGAAGTTGACAAATTTTATTCTGTGGCAAAGTCTCTCCATTCCTTTTTCATGAACATCAATGGTTTTCCTTATGTGTTATGTTGCAATTCAACCAGGGCTGTCAATCAAAGGTAACATCTTAATACGCTAGCTATTCGCTGTACTAACCAAGTACATGACATCATTTCCAACCATGAAGGGGAGGAGCCCTCATATGTTAGGCTTCCAATAGTATTGAAGAGTTGGTGTAGCTCTCTGAAACCAAGCTAGCATGCATTTTCCTAGGTATATAAGTGAGAGAGAGAGACGATACTTCTTGTATTTTACATGCAGTTATTGTAACGGAAACCATGAAAGGGTACAAGAAGAGGAAGACAACTTTTTTTAAACCTGGATATATTCCACATAACAAAGGAGTCAGACATCTGACTGATGATACTCTACCAAGTTCCAGTGCTGCATCTGTTCCAGTGACCAGAAGAATGGATGCAGACAAGTTCTCTCTCATAGCAGTGACAAAGCCGACAAATGGGGGTCTCCAGTCAGTTCAGGCACCAGACTGTAATGGCACACCTAGGTCTGCAAAAATTCTATGACCATCATCCAAAGCAAAACTGGACCTGAAAGAGACAGAATTGAATGAGCATGATGGGACACGTATCATCTGCATGAAAAAAAAAAGTTGAGATGTGGAATGACATCATTCATCGCCATGGTAATCAAATCAACATATGTGACAGACCAGAGTTCCAAATTGCTAATGAAAGAAAATGGGGACTTGCTTGGAAGCATACTATGATGTGTAAAAACTGCAGCTTTAAGTCACCAGAGTATAAGTTGTATGAGGAGATAAAAACAAATAAACCTGGGCCAAATCCTGCTGCTGTAAATATGATGTTTCAAGCTGGACTACAAGATACACCAATGGGCAACACCAGGGCTAGATACTTGCTTGCAGCCACTGACATTCCACCACCTAGCAGAACATCTATGCGAAGGGCCTCCAACACTGTAGGTAAAGCAACTGTGGAGCTCAATGAAATGGACATGATAGACAAGCTGAAACTAGTCAGACAGGTTAATGTCATGCGTGGTGTTCAGCATCCGGAGCAAATAAATGTTGCTTTTGACGCAAGATACAATGCCATTACATTTGGACATGAAAAGAAACCTGGTCAAAGTTCATTGCAAGCTGTTGGAATTGCCTGTGAAACTCTTACAGAGAAGCAATACATTGTGGGGACTACAGTAGAAAACAAGCTGTGTTGGACTGGAGCATGGCTGAAGGGGAAAGGTTTTGATGTGCAATGTCCAGGAGGCCATGTTGACTGCACAGCAAATCTGTCACCAGCTGCACCACATTCAGAGCTTGAAATGGCAAGAGAAATAGGGAAAAAGTTTGTGCTGCAAGAGATTCTCGTCAGACATGCAACAACAGATGGAGATGCATAGGCTGCTGCTGGCTTCCAACATGCTTACAACATTCTGCATCCAATGTGGAAAGTAGAAAGACTGTCGGACCCCATCCATTTGGGTCGTTTACAGTTCAAACGCTGTAATTCTGCAATATTGAGTGAAAACATGTTTCCAGGAATAAGAACAAGAGAAGGAAAAAGGCTCAAACAGAAAATTTTCAGCCAAGACATTAAAGCACGCTGCAGTTTGATCTTCAAGCAACTGATGGAGGACAATAGTGGTGATGTTACAAAAATTAAATGTCAACTTCCCCAAGTACTGGATGCCACTCTGCATTGTTATTCAGGGGACTGCTCAAAATGCCGGCATTATTCAAAGGTCTGTGGGGGAGGAAGTACTAACAGCTGGTGGATGCGATCAGCATACCTGGGCCCTCATCAAGTGACTCATCTTAACATGACAGAAAATGATAAGAATATCCTGCTAGAAGTTCTGAAAATGAAACTCTCCTGTGATATTGTAGAAAGACTGCGACTGAACATGAACACAGAAATGTGAGGCTGTGAACAGATCAATCAGTGTTTCATTACCTAAAAATGTGAACTATTCCAGAAACGTTGAGGCAAGAGTGCATTCAACAATACACAGACTCAATAACAGCCTGGGATCATCACTGAAAACAAAAGTGACACGCTTGGGAGGGAAACTTTCAACAAGGACTCTGAGATCACTGGAGATAATGGATAAAGACTGCACTTACCATCAGTTGTATCAAAAGCGTCCACAAACCAGGCAAGTATTCTAGCAAGACGAGGAAATATGATACAGGCCCATCTGAGGTACAGGACTCAGCAAGGCAATAGGAAGTCTGACTACTCCAAAGGACTGCTAGACACCAAGGGCGATCACTCCTATGCACAGGTTTAGCAGGAGCCAATGGACACTGCAGATAGAAAAGATTATCTTAATTCCATGTGCAAAATGACAGTGCTCAAAGACACCCCGAAGAACACATGGTACAGAAGGGAAAACTGTAGTGGGGAAATCCGTAGGTAACACAATGCATGTTATAAGCATTGTGTTACTTACTACCACCTGATGAGACCTATGGAGAGGTCGAAACAGTTTTCTCTGAATATGAAGACACAAATAAAGAAATAAAAAAATAAAAAAATAAATCTTAAAAAATTCTAAAATAAAATAACATGAAATGACTTACTAGCTGAATGAATGAATGAATGAATGAATGAATGGAAGGAAGGAAGGAAGGAAGGGAGGAAGGAAGGAAGGAAGGAAGGAAGGAATGTATTTAAGACAGCACGGTCATGCCAGCATGGTCTACTAAAATAAAGACCACACTCTTTCTTTTCTCCTTCTTACTCAACACATCCATCCATCCATCCATCCATCCATGCATGCCATCCATGCCATCCATGCCATACATGCCATATCATGATACCTGGATTATTCCATGTTACAATTTCAACTTTATCATGCAGTCTGGAAAGTCACCATGCCCAATGCAGTGCCCATAACCTTTGCAGCACTGCCTATTATTGTTAACGAAATGAGGTTCTAGAATTAGGTGATCGACATTCACGCACAAACTGTTGTGGCATAAATGGGATGCATCGAGCTCCTTTGGAATATTCAGACTTCTCAACTTTACCATTAATGCCAGTCTGTGGACATGCTTTTTCTTCCATGTGTTTGTCTCAGGATCCCTATATGACAATAGGCCATATACTCTATTGGATGTTACATTTCCTGTCCATATTCTACAATCACTATTGTGTGCTGGCACAGAATTTAAAGAGATTTTCCCTGACAGGCTTTCAAAAAAAATCCTTCATTGCAACTTGTATATGGTGTAGGAATACATTGTTGCTAATAATAATAAGTGTCATCTCCAACAGATACCATTTGTGTGAATTTATGGCCAAAAAATTCATTTTTAATTTTTTTAATAAAAAAAGTTAATTAAAATTTTTTAAATTAATTTTTTAAAAATTTTAATTATATTTTCTAATTTTTACAGTCAATATACTCAATGTGTGATAATTTCATGTGTCTATCATTAATAATAAAAATTTTATAGCTATTTAAAGTTTAGTCAATACTGCCCTGACAGGCCATAGGACACAATTGATTTTACTATATATTCTCTACATTTGTTTCTCAGTACTGAACTCTCCACTGTGTGACAATCAATACAAATCATATATTAATGTAAAATACCTTCAAAGATGACTTCACGGTGAAGTTCTTGTCAAGGGTTGACCTGCATTTTTTTGAGAGGCTGAATTGTAAACAAAACACCATGCAATGGAACACAGATTTCACTTCCGGATCATCACCAAGGCCTTATTACTCACTGTGCACTGCCGCCAAAATACACACAGCCAACCACACCATAAGCTCATATTCTCAAGAATAAACAATTACCTTTAAATCCCTACCAAAAATGCACCAATAAAACTCTTCTATCACCACCAAAATGAGAGAGGAAAAAATGTTCTAAAAATAGACTAGAAGTACATTCATGGGTACTGAACTGGAAGTACTAATTGTGACCCAATTCCAAATGTCACTGCCTATATCATTAACAAATAAAGTTACAAATGTCACTGCCTTTATCATTAACAAATAAAATAAGCTTGGTACAGTTCTCGAGTTTTTATTAATGGTTGTGACGTTTATTTTCATAAGGTTGTTGTACCACTATGGCATAGATAGTATATCTTCAAAGGTTGTGGAAGAGTAATCAGCCTGTTCCGACTATAAAAAGGAAGTATTTTCAAAATGTTGCAAGTTTAGGGATATTTTTAGAGACCTTGTTTATTTCAAAAGAAGATTTGATAATGTATCGACAACAAGACGTTTCCAGGCATTATACTTGAGAGGTTCAGTCAGTGTATTAATTGATGAGAGTTGTAGTGCTTGACAGAAAGACTCAATATGGGGCATTTTAAACTCACCATTTTAATAACCATTTATGAGAGAATGTAATTGCTTTACTTCATTGCTCTCTCCACTTCAAAGGAAATTAAAATGGACACCATGAAACGCTTATTGTTGTTAAAAATACTCCTACACTCTTATCTTCAGAGTTTTATTAAAACCTTATAACTATTTTTCCCCAGTGCATTGAAAAGTTCACGATAATTTTCCTGGTTCAAGAAATCCTTGATTCTTCTGTTAAGTAATTTATTTTTCAGGCTTTCTGTCTTTGAAGATTCTGTGGAAGCATCATGTTTGTCATCTTCTGTTTTGTTTTTACGCTCTAAACAAATACATGTTTGAACAGATGTATATCACTGCCAATAGGTATTTGTACCTATCCTTGTATGTTTATTAAGTGTGCATGTCAACAATATCTGCTTGCCACTGGTTATCCACGTAACTAACATAGACCCTTCTTTATTTTCTAGCTTGCTTGTGCAACATGCATATAGATCATCCAGTTCACCATTCTTTCAGTTTAGAGTTATTTTATTTTGTTTTGTCACCCTTAATTTGTTCCCACAATTCATTTAAGTTTGTGTAAGCAACTGGAAATTCAGAATCATATAATATGTGCCTTAGATACTGTCTTTTTTATATGTTGCAAAGTCTGCAATCTCAGCTAATTAAGATACCATGGAGATACATATCCAAATAATACTTTGGAGTGAATAACAGAACATCCATCTCCAACTGATTTCAGATCAACGTAAAACTTTGCCATTCCAAAACTTGATTTAAAAAACAGCTACTTTATGCATTGTGTCACCATGTTCTGTTTTTAATCTAACTTGTTTTCCATAATTCTACCTTTGATTTTGCTGAATCATTGTATATTAAATTATGTATTTATCCACGTCAAATATGTAATTGAATCCCTCTTCATACTGCATGGTTGTGATCATCCTTTCTTGATTGATGTTGCTTATCTTTGTTTTCATGACTTAATGCAATCTGTAAAGCAGGATCTTCCAAAAGCAATGCAGGGCATCTGTTTTGATGTTGAAAATAGGCAGATCAAAATCTTTATCATTTTCAATGTTGTATCATATCAAAACTTTGGCCACACTCTAATCCCATGCAGATTTGTAAACAAGTACACATTATCTATTGAAACAGAGATTTTGGATTATGTTGAATTTGTTGGATATGTCTGTCACCTCTCTGAAAACTGCGGAGTTGATCACATTTATCTTGTGCAATGATTTTAAAACTATTCTGTATAAGTTTTCAGGCTCAAAATTTTAGCATTTTATCAGTTCCATTTAAGCTATTAGCAATGTTTCAACAGTATGGTAGTGTTTCAGTAGTAAGGTATAGGAAAGTTCTGGTGTGCTTCTCTGAAAATCCAGTAGTTAAGGAAATGGTCTTGTGACAAAAAAATGTTCTTTTTTAATGCAGTAGTAAGATAGGGAGCCTCATAATTACACGCACATGGGTGGGGTAGGGGATCTATGGTAGATTATATAAGTTGAGAAATCCTGATGAAATGGATGCCACCAGTAGTTGAGTCATATTCAAATTTGCATTCTTTTCCTATCTACTTCTATTCTCTGCATGTACATAAGTGTAAATAATGTGTCTAACGACTGTGTAACACACACACACACACACACACACACACACACACACACAAACACACACACACACACACACACACACACAAACACTCTTATCAGTCACTTGGCTGTGCTAGCCTAAAACCTACTTCATTTATGTACTTTTTCGTTTTTGTTGTCATAATTTGTTAAAATACCAGAACATAACTCTTGATATTAGGAAGGCATTGGAAATCTTTTAGCTAAATCTGGATCACCATACAACATTGGATTGACATTATTGGTACCAGAATGAAAAGCCTAAAAGGCACAATATTACATGTATAACACGCTTCACACCTAACTGTTTTGCTCCAAAGAGATTTACTTATTAAATATCATCTGCAACAGAAGTGTTGGGTATAGGTATCACTTTTCTGGTAGCAACAGCAATGGCATTAATTCTAAGTTAAAATTTTGTGTTAAAGAGTTTTTAGATAGTTAGATGCAGGGGTAATACATCACTGTACAGGTCAAAGGTGAGAAAATGCATTCCACAGAATCTTTGTGTACAGTAGTACATTTAGGCATTTTTTGTTCCTCTATCCTGTAGCACAAAACAGTGAAAATTTGTGTCCAATTTATTTTTTCAATGTCATTTTCACTACTAGGAAAGCTGATGTTTTCAATCTTTGCAGTTTGTTCTTTTACTATCATTTTGCACTAGATGCTGCTTTTGCTAAACATGAAATGGACAATTCCAAGCGACCATTGCTGTGCACCTGTTGAGTATAGTGCAATTCTTAATGGCTATGCCTATATGGGAACATACCATCTGCTTAGGAACAGCACACAAGTTGTTGAAACAGGGGACAACTTGCAGTTTACTTATTTTTTCATAGTTTCAGAAACATATTATAGTTCTATAAAGAACTATCACATGTATAGGATGGTATATATAGCAAGTTGCTATTTTTGCATATTCCACCTATGTTTTGAGGACAGCATTAATTTTGAAGAAGAAAACAAAGCGTTAACTACTGATTACCCAAATTCACCCCAGGGTGACTGAACTTGGCTCATAAATAATATATAATATATATAATATAATATGATGTGATTTTGCTATGCATCTGATCAAGATAATTTTTCAGCTATTTTTCAAAAGCCGGAAAATTTGTTTAAAAAATCCCAGGCCCCTGTACCAGAAAATTAAATTGTTGGTTCCTTATATAGTTGCGGTATACTGTGGTATGTGTCGTGGTATGTTCAGAAATACTGTGGTATAACACTAAACTAATTTCAAAACCAAAACATTTTGGTACAAGAAAATGAGTTTCTTTTAAATGGTTCTTCTATATTCATTTCTATATAAGGAATACTTCAATTAGATTTTCCTTTCATTGACAAACTGAATATTAGAGCTGGGTACCATGACAAATTTTGTACTGATACTATTTGAAAGAAATCAATTCTCTCGAAATAAAAGAAAATAATATATCTTGGTAAGAAAGAAAACCACTAGCCCCCCCCCCCCCATAAAATGGTCAGTACCTTATAGGAGATTAATTTACTATAGGTATGTTAATTGTTGTACAAGTTGCTATGTAAAAAGTTTAACTAAGTGCTATGATTCAGCTTACACTGTAATTGACACCCTGTAAAGACATGATGATGTTAGAGATTTTGTTAATAATAATAAGAATTGCTGATACTGAAGTCTACAATCTACTAGTTTCACTACACACACACACACACACATATATATATATATAT
>JAECUM010065779.1:0-16549 GCA_016617855.1 Megalonaias nervosa | reverse complement strand
TTCATGTAAAAAAAAAAAAAAACCCCATCAAACTCCGGGGTAAGTACAAAACAGCACTCACCACGTTGTTCGACGTGGCGAGGGGACATGAAATCTCTTGGGGCTGCTGGCGCCCGCAATTATTATTAAAGTCTTATTAAGAAAAATTGGCATCCGATCGCCACCCCCGACATATGTCGGGTACGGGGAATCGAACCACGGGCCTCGAGTATGAGAGCCAGACGCGCTAACCACTACACTATGAACTTTCAGTTACAAATATATGTTTCAAAAATAATCATATAGTTACCTAGCAGGAAATTCCTATGCGTGATTAGTATATACTTAACAGATTCTGAATAAAATATAAAATTAAATCGCGAAATCTACAACAATCTTACATATTTTTGTCTTGATTAAAATATACTGAAGTCCTGAGAACCACATGAACAGGAAATGAAATGACAAGCATAAATCAATACTGATGTAGTTTGCAATCTGTTCCAGGCGATACGCAGTTATATATATGACTACTGTTCATTCACACAGAGATATAATTGTTCCCCGTGATAAAATCACGGACTGTGTCCGAACTTTGTTCGGGCTGAGACTTCTATCAATGGAGAAAGTACTTTTTTCATAGGTATTTTCTCTAAACACAGATACAACTACTGATTCTGCATGTTGTATAACTGCGGTGATGTGCATGCAGACGATCTGAGGAAGCTAAGTATATGTCTGCTGTTCATTTGCGCAGTTAAGATATAGGTTACGCTATACAAGGGAAATAACTGCTTAATTACTCCATCGTTTACCTGACAGAGTTATTTCCTCCGTGATTTTATCACGGATGATATTACCATTTTTCTGTAGTCTAGCAACTTTATCTGTGCTTTGAACTATAATTTGCTGTTTGTGTTGTAAATTTAGAATTGGGAAACATCACTTATCGTTTTTCACACTACGCTGTTAGCATCAAGGACCAAAAATTTTATCGATACCTATATTATACCTCGACCTAGGATCATGTAAATTTATTGTGATAAATCCGTGTGGGGTAGCTTGTGCTTCTGAAAAGAAATTTTTAAATTTAATCATGTCCATATCCCCTGAACACCAAGTTTCATGAATGTTTCACAGCGTATGTGTATCGACTCCATTAAACACAACTAAAATATTACAGTTATCTCTGATCACTTTTGGTATTTGTGTATACCGCTGGGTAACATAAATCACGTCTGTGTTTTTATGTCTACCTCTGGAAAATATCCGGGCAGGATTTGATTGTTTGGCCAGCATCACATCATCGTATACTACAAGATTGTTAATAAATCTGTCAATGTCGTCTATGGATGAGGCTTCATCAATATCGGTAATAAAATCAATATTATTGTCGCCGTTTTCATTAAATGACTTTGCATTTTCATTAAATCCTTAAGTACTTCATAACATCTTTGATCATCCACGGATGGAGCTACTAAATATAACTTATCCCACTTGAGCCATCTCATTATCAAATTAATCAATAATTGTGTTTTGCCTGACCCAGATGGACCTATCATGATTGCTGTAATAGAATTTGGCAATGCTGGGTGATGTTTGACTGGCTCTTGTTTTCGTGTAGCTGAAAAGTCAGTTATATCCATGTTAATAAATAGCATGTATTTATATTGTGTTTGATGCAAGGCACCCACCCCCACCGTTGGTGGGACCAGTGGAATAGCAACAATAATAACAAAAAATAAAAAACGCGCACTGACAGGTAAGTGTGAAAAGTGTTGCACAAAAAAATTACAAATTTATTTGGTCTAGCACAAAGACAGGAGGTGATATCGCTGCTTCGTTGGGAAAATTACCAGGGACTCCATGGGCGAAGTATCCCGGAGAAAAACATTTACCCGGATATAATTATTGTGGTCCTGGAACTCGACTTGATATCCGACTTGACGAACGAGATCAACCAAGACCAGGAGAGTATCCAATAAATAAGATTGATCAAGCGTGTCACGTTCATGATGTTGCGTATAAAAGCAAGGATTTACAACAACGGCATCTCGCAGATGTGAAGTTGATTCATGCGTTAAATTCTATACCTGATAAATCTCTAAGAGAAAAACTTGCTAGTTTTCTAGTGAAATCTGCTATGAAGGGTAAACTAATGATAGGGGCTGGTAATTAATTATATAACTATTATAATGGAATCTGTTTACTATAGCCCAAGAGGATACTGGAGAGGTAAATCAGCGATTAGTAAACTTGCTGAAGCAGCAAAAGTCTCACGTGCTGTTGCTGCAGCGTAGTTAGCACGACAGGCAATATGGCAAATCTATCTACGTCCACCTAAAAAAATTCAGGACGCGTATTTTGATGTCAGCACTCCTAATGAAGTTCATCAAGCAGATATTTTGTTTTTACCATACCATACCATTAAAACACGTGGACGTCAATCACGCACATACAAATACGAGTTAACTGTCGTTGATGTTGCAAGTAGGTATAAAGAAGCAGAGCCATTGTCAACAAAAACAGATCTGACGTTGCATCTGCGTTTGAACGAATTTATCAACGAGGACCCGTGCAATGGCCACAACTATTACAGGTTGATCCTAGCAAAGAATTTCTTGGTGCAGTCTTATCGCTAATGAAGCAACAAAATTTTAAAATCAGACGAAGACACACTACAATTCATCGTGATCAGGCAATAGTTGAGCGATTTAATCGAACACTTGCTGAGCTGTTATTTGGATACCAGTATGCGAAGGAAATAATTCAGTCAGATACGAGATCTCGCGAATGGGTTGCAAGATTACCAAGTGTGATAGCTGCGTTAAATAATGAAATTACTCGTGCAACTTCCATGAAACCTACTGTTGCAATTACAAAGAAACATATACCTGTACAACGACGTGACTTTTCAAAACAGTCAGTATTAGGTAATGTGACTGTCAGATATTTATATGAACCCGGTGAACTTCAAGGGGGTAAAAAAAGAGCAACTGATCCTATTTGGAGTGTGACCACACATAAAATTTCCAGCGTGGTTAGATCCACTGGTGGACCTACAATCTACAGACTAGATTCAACTGCTCCTCAACCTGGATTTGTACGTGAACAGTTACAAGTAATTCCTGAAGACACACAATTACCACCGCGTTCACTTTTTGTAAATTGGCACCAGGGCGTCCAGCGTCCCGACGTCGATTGCATTCAGACAGGTCAGCATCACATATTCGCGTGTGTGACCAATACTACTATTAATTCTGTCTACGGTGAACTCTCTTGGGTTATTATTCGAATATTCCCATAGCATATTACAGTTACAACTTGCACAATGATTATTCTGTCGTTGTTTTAGTGTCATAATTAATTCAGTATCAATATCAAAGTCGCGATTTTTTTTTTGTCACATTGCTTATAACCAAATAGTTTTTTCTTATTACGCCAACAACGACTTCGTCGTCGTCGCTAGCAGTTTGATTATTATTTTCTGTAAAATTCATAATAACCATGTGCAGTTGAGATATTCTTCTGACTCGAGACACTGCGAGATAAACTAAATTTGACCATTCGATTCTATCATCGACAATCCAGATATTTGTATCTGTAATAGTAAGTCCTTGTGACGAATGAATCGTTATAGCGTATCGTAATTTCCATGGAGTTTTATCCATGATCAACGCGCTCTCAACAACATCAACATCAACCAAAACAATATCATTTAACACAAGATTTTGTTTTTCATTTGTTCCTGGAATCTCAATATCAACATTCTGTCGTCGAGTATCCGCTGGGCGATAACACAATGGCACAGGTAGATTTGAAAATTTTTCTCTATGTAACAAAAATAATTTCTCTTGCAATTCATCACGAACTATCTTTCTACTTGCAACTATTAAATCATTTGGTCTCCACAAATTCCAAAAATCATTTATAGGGGTTTCTGGAATTACTTCACGCATTATCTCACATTGTATTCTATCTGGCTGTAGTCTGATTAATCTTTTAAATTCTTTCAGGGTATCATCAATAGCTCTATGATCATCAGTTATCTCCTCATAATAATCTACAAACGTTTTTAACCACTCGTGTGGAGACTGCCCAACGAAAGGTGGCGGTTGACCATGATCGCCACACATTATCACAGCAGTATTCGCTGTCAGTAACCAATCGAGAAATATTTTTAATGTTTCTAACGATACCGTACAAATTTCATCCCAGATGATAATCCGGGGTATATCTTTTTCACCCATTCGCTCAGGTGTCCACGTATCTCCGCACCATCTGAAAAAACTATGATAAGTTTGAGATTTTACTCCTCGTTCATTTATTTCTCTGGCTAGTCTGTGTGTAGGTGTCAGCACAATCATGTCAGCGCAGTACGAAGTACCGTGCCGAAATAATTCAATGGCACATGTTGTTTTTCCAGAACCTCCAGGCCCATTGAGATAACGGTTTTATGTCTGGCCACAGGATCAAACACAGATGGTGCTGATGGTTTTAATATTTGATTGTCATTGCTGTAATATGTCTCCGCGATTTCAACGTCTGCAGATTCGGAATAGTCAAGTACATTTTCCTGTTTTATTCTCCATGATCCCCATTCACCATTACCGAGTAGCGGTTTTAGCAAATCTAAATATTTTTTATTTATATAAAATGAATCCGTGGCAACTCTGACCGCGTAACGAGAGAATCTGTTTATCATAGATAATAAATTTATCGGAACGTAAGCGAGCATAGAAGATCTTAAATGAGTGAATTGCGGTGACTCACCATCAGTATAACTCACGATTGTACCTAATTTAGACCCGTCTGATAAATAAGCATTACTCCGACTCACAAATGTATTTTTTTCCGTTGTATCAGCAATTATAAAATCAAGTTCAGCATCATCCATAATTAATCTTGTACACATTCGTTTATGATCATATGATCCTCCTTGAGTAAATTTACCAATTATTTTCCTACCAAGATCTAATGTAATTTTATTTTCATAATCAATCATATCAGGATTTTCTTCATATTCTGCCGGGGAATATTTTTTTGTTGTGGTAACCAAACTTGTTTCTGCGGACGATACGATATAATGGCTTCGTTTACGTTCAACGACACTAAAAAAATTCCAGTATCAAGCATATATCGTAATAGTACTATTGGAGCCCAATATTTTTCTGAGAAATGTCTTCCAAACCAAACATAAATAATCGGATGCAGATTTACTGCAAACTCAAATGACTCTATACAAGCAAATCCAGTTAAGTCAAAATTTGGTAAGAGTCCATTTATCGCAACTCTGGTCATCTCGTGTGTGGGATGTCCAAATCGCTTAAAGTATCCAGAACATTCTCCGTATCCAAGAAAACTTCCAGGATAACACGCTACCATATCAACCGATATAATATCTTTATGATCGTATTTAGTATTCCACAATCCGCCGTGTCCGTATTCGACACAACTGTGCTGGATATCTTCAAGAAATTCCAATCGCGTAGGTTTCCATGAATTTTTCTCCTGAGCAGCGTGGGCAGCAACCGATGGAACGGTGAAACAATTGTTTAGTAATTGTTCAACCTTGACAGTGTCTTCAGTGATAAAATCACTGGGTATATATTTCCGAGCAGTATTTTTCATTTCTTCGTGGAGTGATTCTGCACGATAAATTTCACCGTTAGGTCGTATAAACTGATCATAATATATGGATTCTGAACTTCGAAATAACCACACAGACACAGGGTTACTCTTACTAATATCGTTGATGGCGTCGAATATATAATCGCTGTAAAATTTAACTATTCTATCTCGTGGAAATATTGTCACCGCGGACGTCCATGCATGTGCGTTATGATCAATGATCGTTACAGGAGCTCCTCTTGATGTATATTTCGACGCATACATAATCTCTCCGGTTAGTGTTTTTACTGTTATTGGGAATTTTAATTTCTTTTCTAGTTTAGCAACGTCGCTGATAGACGCTCCGGTATCTTTAACTGTTTCTGCCCACGCATTTAATTTTTACGTCTTAGATCTGTTAAACCGTTTCCGCGCATTGCTTTTGAGAAATGTTCTATAGCGCGCTCATCTACACAATTTAGCCTTGACTCTGTCAAGGAAAATTTCATTGGTTTGAGATCATCAATGTTACTTTTATCATTTAGCGGATATATCGCATAAATAACTGCAGTTACAGGATACACTCGTTCATAATACGGTTTATCAATACCAGTCAATGTTCCTGGTTTGGATTTTTTTTATTTAATGTAACAGTATTATTTCCAGTGTGTCCTGACTGTGTCAGGCGGACAGGGTCACGTTTATCACGGATAATCCAAATGTTGTCATCTGTCTGCACAATAAATTTTACCAGAATAACATATCGCTGATTATCAAGATAGTTAATAATATTTCTTCCTCGTTCGTCATTCATTCTAGTATCGGCAATATTCATGATCCTGAATGTTGACCAAGTATGAGCCGCACCATCGTTGTGAAATTCTTTTTTAGCTTCACGGATACGATCAGTTATATCGCTATTTATCAAAGCTAGATCTTGCATCGAAAAACTAAATTTAGATTTTGGTAGTTTGTCAAGATCGAATCTTGCTCTGGAAGGTTCAATTGTGGATAATCTCTCAAATTCCTCCATACTATAATTAAGGCAAAATATATGTTTAATTAAACTTCAATTATATACATAATGATACAAGCAAATAAAAAATGCAAGTGGTTAATGATAGGATTTTCACTTCGCTGTAATAAATCCTGCGTAAATTAATTCTGTGGTCGTGACATGCAGAGCTTTCGCAGAGGGAGTCTAGGACCGAAACCGTGTTTACGATGTGGTGTTGGTTTACGAGGAAAAACCCAATTGTGTGTACAGTGTGGTGGTTAAAGATACAGAGAGCTGAAACGACATTATGATAAGAAATATAAAAATGAATCTCCCATAAAAACTACCGAAGACTATCTCGCTAAATTTCAAAATAATCATTTAGACAAATAATATTAGTAAATAAATGGAACAAAACGAATTTGTGAAACATCCAATAATTAAAAAATTATGAAGCGTCTCGTGATGGAGTCATCAGAAACTGCAGATTAAAAAAATCAGTCGGCACTGTTGATAATACTGGTTATTTTAGATTTACTGTTGGAAAAAATATATCATTCACATAGATTTGTGTTTGAATGTTTTCATGGGGTAATCGAGGATGGATTTGTGATCGATCACATTAATTCAGACCCTAAAGATAACTCTTTACGCAACCTGCGGGTTGTTACGCAGAGTGAGAATCTTGCATGTGGAAATGCTGGGAGATGTAAAATATTTGAAAAGAGAGCTGTTAAATCTGTAAATACAGAGACTGGTGAAGAAAGAATTTTCCAATCAATGAATGCGGCTGGTAAATATTTTGGTATTCACTTGAGACCAGTACAACGTGTTGCAGAAAAAAATAACCAAATCGGCGTATTCAGTTAAATACGAACAAAAGATCAAATTTCAGTATACACAATGAACGGAGATAACTCCGTCAAGCAAACGCTTTCTCCGTTAAAGTTATCCTGATTTATAATAATATTTTCCCGCAGTCGTGTCCAAAACGTTATGGTATATGTATTTATATTTTTACTTTTATTCAGAAATAGTTTTATATTAAATGAATGCTTATTATATAATGAATCATGAAAATATTAATGCTATTATTGTTGCTATTAAGCAATTACAACATGACGGTATAAAAATATCTAATGAACTTGATCCTGAAAAAATTATGCGTGAGTTTGAATCATTACAATCTCGGAAATCAGAAAATAAATATACGCTGCCCTCCGATTATAGAATCATAAAGCTGATCCAACAGGCGATGTTACATTCGCTGGCAGCAATTACAGATATGCAGGTGAAATTATTTGTTCCCCTTTCACGCTCAATCGAAAGGTTAGGTCAGAATTATCTCACGAATACGAAACAAAAAGACTTGTGCACGCTCGTATAAAACAGCTGAGAGATATTATGTCCGTGACAAATGTCACGGTGACGGAATCATTGAATGAAGTTGTGCAAGAGTTACTGGCGAAAGATAACGACAAGTGTAATATCATCGATGGTGAAAGTGACTGAAGTGACGTTGACTACGAAACCAATAGTGTCACCTGTAACGTGGTACCAGCTAAACAAGAAGGATAATTCATTTCTGACCCCCGTGATGTAATCGCGGACTTAGTCAAGGATAAAATCATGGGTAAAAAAATATTTTATTCTGACATTTTTTTTAATTTTTTTTTTTTGTTTTATTTGCTTGGTGTTTTCCACGAACGCACATACAGATTTATATTTAACGTCTCTGACCTAAGGTTCAGCAAGTGGCCAATCTGGTCAGTAAGTTCAAAATGTATCCGCGATAAGAGTGGATTATGACATTTTAGATAAACAACGTTGACTGGTTCTGATACAATCAAATACCCTGGTGGTACTTGAGGGGTAAATGAATATAGAATGTATCCTTGTTGGGCCTGATTGGATTTTCCAGCGTCAACTTGATAGCTGCCATGAATGACATCACATACTAGACTGACAGCGATTGTTGAAGTAATGTTGACAATACTCGGCGAGACATGGCGTCCTCCACGGTATGGATCGTTGTTGTGTCCGAGAATATTTGATGGTGGTAATACTTTTCTCCATGATTCGAAAACCTTTGGAAAATAATCATTGATAAAACTTGAAGGTTCTTGTCCTTTATAAAAATCAAGATCGGGTATTATTAAATTATCACCATATAGATTAATCGTTTTTCCGTAGTAAACAAATCTTGATCATCATAAGATTTTATATTTTCAATGATGATTTTGTTAACGTATTTTTGGTCTAGTATAATCTGAAACATATGCTGAAATAATCCGATAATTTGTTGTTTTATATCATAGCTGTAATATTGTATTATACTCAAAAACAATTTTTCTATATCAGCGTATGTTCGGTCGTATTCAAATTTGATTGCAGCAGCAAATAATCTAATCAACTCAACATTAACAGATTTTTTTTGTATCTTCAAGAGTAAATAATTCATTTCTTAAATCATGAATTCCTTTCTTATTGTTAAAATACATCTATGGAAATTCCTTTCGATATTTCGGAATCCTCATAAATGCTCGTTTTTCTGTAATAAATTCATCTTGACGTAGTTCTGGTGGTCCTTGGTCCTAATACTGATCTGATCGAAGATTGATAAATGTCAACGGCATAATCCGGCGATAATATTTCAACAGCTGGTGATATTGTTGGCTCATGGACGGTAATAGCAATCTTTGATTCTTTTCCTGTGATGGATTTAATTCTGCGTTGGAATTCTTCATTGATTTGTTCTATTTGAAAACCGCCCGTTGGAATACTGACTACTTGCCAATCTGGAGTTCCATCAGGTTTGTTCTTATTTGCAAATAGTAATGAATTATTTGGTTGTAGTCCGCCGAACGATTTCGACCTGATATTTGGCCCACTATAATAAACCTGTAATTGCGCTAATGCAATTTCTTTTGCTGGAATTGCGGTTGGAAAATTAATACTGAATTCAGGCGAAGTTGAACTCGCTGATATCATTGTGGTTCTTATCGGAGCAGTATTAGAGACGATCAGTTGTAATAATTCCAATGACGTTGTCATTGTTCTAAATCCCTGATTTTTTCAATGTTTTCGTCAAATACTTCATTGTAAATTTTTACCATCGCGCTGAATTCTTCATCGGATATTCTGCCATCGTTAAATGACGACGAGATCAGCAATGATAGTTTGGAATATGCTGTCGTTTTTGTATGTAATTTTACCACATACTCGTGTAATTTTGTGTTCGTGCATGTATCTATCTTCTTTGCAATAATATTAAAAATACCCGCGATAGTTGTTGCGGATGAAACGATAATCGATACAACTACAGGAGCGCGTCACTGACGCTGTCAGTGTTGATAATATTACACCGGTTCCAGCAATGAGCGCAGAAACTGAATAGACAATTATGTCAACGACAACCACGCGTCTTCGATATTTTTTCACTTTTATTGTATAATCGTCAATGATATTTTTTAGTTTAGTTTGCCACGCACATACTTGATTGTATCGCTGAACGTCTATCATTATACTATATTAAGTAATTAATTGAGGTGTTTCAGCTACAAATTCCAGACACCACCAGTAAGACGCTGTGGTTATTTTTTTATCGGATGGTTCCAGTATAAATATTTCTTCGTTATCTTTATTTAATATAATAGACACAATTCCAGAAAAATTATCGGCTGAATGACGCCATGGAAATGTAGTAAATATCCTAAATTTTGCAGAACTAAATACGGACAGCCTGTACACGACAGTTACTTCCGCGGTATGTTTGATAGTGTTATCGCTTGGTGTCCACGTTGATGATCCTGATGATACTGTGTATACTATATTGTTAATCTGCGCGTGAGGAAATTTAATCAGATTAGTTTTTTGAATAATATTAGGAAATCCACTGACAATATCGTTGAGTTTCATGTTAACGTCTGCGAGTTTAATATCAACGGTTGGTGGACTTCCAAAAAATTAATTAGTGGTTCTGTTTACGTTTCTGCGAAAATTCATAAACAGTTGTACATGATTAAAAAATTCAGTTCTAAATGCGGTCATTCCATCATTGCTCGTCGACAACGAAGTTATCATCGGAATATTGTTATCGTCTACATATTTCTTCGTTGCAGCGACGAAATTATCTGTTTTTTTCTCCTACATTAATAATTTTATTGTTATTCATGTTAATGACGCCGTTCATTACATCACCGGTTTTTAACACTCGTTCACTTATGCTATCTCGAATCGACGACGGAGTAACAACACTAGGAACAAGTTTGCCCTCTTTGTCATATACAGCAATAAGACCTTCTCGCGATAATCGATTACGAATAATAATATCGTCTTCAATGTTCCTTCACGGTTTTGAAATACAACAAGTTCGTTTGGATCAACGTTGGCAAGATTGAGCAGGTCAGATAATTCATCATTTATCTGCCTTGTTACTCCCTTGAGTAAATCTTCACCTGGTGCTTGTTGGGTTTTAGTTTTAGCTGATCTTCTGTAAATATCTACTATTATATGATTAGCGATTATTTAAAACAGAACTCGCGTGTGCACTAGTGTACGCGTGTACAGTTTTATGAGGTGTTTTTTTTTATCTTGATACAGCATCAAGTACCACCAGTGCTTCACGGCCACATATCGGCGGGTCGGTTATTTTTTGTGTTGGTAGCGTTGAATACCAGATTGGATTATTTTGAAGTCTGTCGATATATTTTAAAAATTCTTTTGGTGGTGCCAGTCCGTACGAGTCGAAATAAACAATACCACGTGGATCGATAGCGTGCGCAACCCAATGAGTATCTGGACCAGAGTTTTTATCGAGATTAATGATACCGGTTTCAATTGAGTTTGGTTTGTATGGTAATTGATCACGCATAAAAACACCTCTGAAATTTTTTATATTTAATCGCGTAGCAGTATCGAGTAAGTCAAAATTGGACAGGGGGAAAATCAACGAGTCTCTGGAATTCTTAATCCTTTCCCGTACCGAGTTCCTGGAAGTCTCAGACCCTTTTCTTTTTTTCTTTTTTTTTTCTTTGATTCCTTTTCCTGTTGCTTTCTCTAATGCCATTCCAGCAGCTGTTCCAACTGCACCTAACGCAGCTGCCTTTGCAACAGCTGGGGCTGCAGCGGCTATTATTCCTGGAATAGCTGCAAGAAGTGGAAATATACCACCTGTTTTAGCGATGTTTTTGATGGCACCCGTAGAAAGATTTACGCGTATACCTTTCTTTGATTGTTTGGCTTCATTGAAATACTTGAGCTGGCGTTCTGTCAGCGATAGTTTATTCGGTCCACCTGCGATTTGTTCTCGCGCTATTGATATTTTTACTCCACATCGCTTCGCTGATGCCGACTGCAGTTTTTTAATCTGACCAGGAGTCAGACTGATACTAACATGATAATATGACATTTATGATATATTTCTGACTTCTAAATTAACGCTTGCATATTTTCCACTGGGGCATCAATGACTCTCATTCGTCCACCAACACCTACAAGTAACATTGTTTTATCACTGAGTATAACGGCGATTGCTCTGTAATTAGCAATAGCTCCTCGCGTCACACGAGCTCGAAAATGTATGTCAACGACGGACTGTCTAAACAAATCCAAATGTTCCAGCGAAAAATAATAAATCGGGTACAGCGTTGTAAAATCTAATTGTGATATTTGTAAACCAGTATCAACATTTTGATCACGCCCCATAAACGACATCAATCGATGATATACACGCGCCACATGATTTTGTTCAAAATTTAACAAAATATCTTCTGATGGTTCTTGATGTCCGTTTATCCTCAGTGAAACCTCAGAAACACCGAGTTTGTCAAATATCATAATACTACGCGTTTGATCTTTTTCTCGTGCGGTATCTTGAAGCGCAACGAATATATGTCGCGGCTCAAAGATACCTTGTTGTGATGCTATCTGCCATGTAAATAAACCATCAGCATCTGTGGTTGTTGTTAACCATGATAACGTCGACTTGCCGCCGCTGTTCATGAAAGCGAGTAAACGTTCTTCTTTAGTTATCGATGGAGTCGTTACTGGCATCCACAATGAAAGTTTTGTTAGAATTACTTCACCAGCATCACCGGCAGATTGCCATATTGCATCATTATCTGAGTCTTTTCATACGAGTATAACTGCATGTTTGGCCCCGAAAATAACCTTTCTGACATTTCTACAAAATCCAAAAATGTGTGATAATGGAATCGCACATGAAAATCTTCTTTCGTTACCCTGCAACATTGCTCGACGCGCTCTAAATCCTAAGTTAAAATCTGGATCGACATTGATAATCATACTTTGCACGTCCGCGTCGGCATTTCTAGCAAAGTTTCTTGGACGTCCTATTTCATATTGGTTGTATTCAGGATGATCAGAAGTATCCTTGGTAAATATCATTGATGGACCAGTTGATCTTGAGTAAACGTCGCTGTATCGCGCCAGGCCAAGTATCGTCGTGGCAACGTCAACATTATTTTGAATGGATTCAATATTTCTTCCGTCGATCATGTAATAGGCACTTTCAAACAACGCCATGATGCCATTATTAACGAAACCAACACTAACATCAGCTCCATACGCGGTATTATCAATTGATTTTAAAATTTGACCTTCTACTTCGATGAATGCTTCAGCGGGTAAGAAATATCTAATTGAATCTTGAACTTGTAATTCGATTCGTCCACGCTGATTTGGCTGTCGTGCGTCATAAGAATAATATTGATAATCACGCACAGACTCATCCTTGAGAATTGGCGCATCCATGTCAAATGCGGGATCAAATATACGTTTGAATATATTTATGTTATTGGTCATCGTCTAATACGAAGACCACTTCCCGCCATCAGACTTGCTGCTATGTTTTTTTCTTTGTCAGTACCGTTGGTGCTGGCGGCTAACACTGCTAGTTTTTTATTTGCGGCTTGATTTATTATTTTACTGACGTTTGCAGGCATCAATTCAGTACTGGGTAATTTTACTGGTGGCTGAGATTTTCGTCGTATTAATCCTGCTAGTCTATCCTTGACTGCAGAGAATGCTTTAGTGGCAACGTCACCGGCAGCACTAATACCTTTTTCACGAATAACGTCGATAGCTTTCATTCCTAATTACTTTACAGTCGGTATTGCTTTCGGAGCTATCCTTCTGAACAAACCTTGAACAACATCGCCGAGTCAGTCTAAGTAGAATGTTTTATATGTAGGTAATCTCGAATTTATCACCCTAATCCTAGTTGGTCCACGATGAGCAGCATGCATGATTATCTTATTATAGTAATTATATCTAACTGTTTAATCACTGTGGTAATCGTCGATAATTTCATTAATGAGAGACCAATACACGTTAATATCCATAATACCACCTGTAAATAATCGTTGACAAATTGATGTTATCTCGTTGATGATCTCAGGAGAGTTATTACTAGTTCGTTTTCCACCGATTAAAATTTCTTATCTGTCTACGTCGGCAAGAACGTTACCAGGACATGAAGTAATAAGACCACTTCCCCTGGTACCTGTACCAATACCACTTCCAGTTGCACCAGGAGCGTCTTGCCATTCTTCTTCCTCACTTAATATTGGACTGGCTGCTCTTTTTTGTTGTGGTTGTTGTTGTGCCTTTTGCTGCAGCTGTTTCATTTCTTGTTATTTGGAAGCGTTGTTATCGTGCTTGTCGTTGTTGTTCTAGTGGCAGTTGTATAAATGAAATATATTCATCTATTGCATTAACATATTCCATATATCTTGGATCGCTGTTTCGAGCTTGATCAACGTTGTAGTATATGCGAAATATCCATTTGTACCAAGTTTCGCGACTCACAAAATCATCAACATATTCAGGTCTTAAAAATTGTTTTCTATTATCATAACCTCTCACAGCACTCACAGCTAATTGTTTTATATTTTTGGCCTGTCTGATAGCATTAATAACATCTTCGGTAAATTTATCAGACAGATTAACCCTGGCTCGTGCTTGTTCTGGTTCTAGTTTATCACCCTCCGCTTGGTCTGTATCCTCAGGTATTTCTTGCACTGGTTGAACCGCAGCTATTTCAGCGGGAAGTTCTCGCAAAATCTTTTCATTTTCTTGGTTTGCGTTGCTATTTTTCCAGTTGCTTCAGCGGTTTTCTCTAGCACGGGAAGAATACCTTTAGTAGTCTTTGTAATAGGTTTAAATAATTCTTCTGCACCTTCTGCAAATTCTTGTGTTTGTTGACGCGCTTGTAGTTGTTGTTTAACGCCGTTACGAAGTGGAAGATATTTTCGTATTGCCTCTAATCGCTCTCGAGCTAGTCTAGCTGAGTGAGCTTCACCAATCATTATTGATATAATAATGGTTTAATTACAGCAGCAGAGAGGGTGAGACCAATAGTATGCAAACGACTCAGCCTAATGTTTGAAAAATAAGCCTCGGATTGACTTTATCGACCTTATTTTTTTTATTTTTTGTAGGAACCTTTAGTTTTTGCGCGCCGCCTTGGTCTGTTCACCCTCTCTGCTGCTTCATATTACGGTTTTCATGATTAACTTTCATGACGTCACAGTGCTACTGCAGTGCAAGGTACCATATATGGGAGGTATAAAGGTAGCTTTGAACCAGGCTCACTAATTCAAAATCTGAGAAAATGTTCACAATCCTTTTATTATGTTGTCAAAAGAGAATGTTTCAGCGACTATCTACGTACATCCTAGGTTCAGAAGATGTGCGTATTTCTCTCTTTTAAAAAAAAAAATTAAATTTCAGCAATAATATCTCTTATCCACAATGAGTAATGCTTTTGCGACGAGGCATCTTCGCAAGCCAAGGTTCCGATATATTAAGCCTATCTACACCTTGGCGGATTGAGCAGATATTTTTGTGCTTTGTCCTAGCGACATATACTCGATTTCATGAGTTGCCTCCCTTAATATGCAATGCCATCTAACCAATAGCGCGTAACAGCGGTGCATTGTACATCGGCCGAAAATGGTGGAGGTTGGCTTCAAAAGGATACTTTGTAAGTTTAACATCAAAAGTATGAATACGTACCAGAGAGAAGCCATTACAGGTGTATTTGAGTGAAAGGTGTTTGTATAAGCACGGACAGGCAGTCGAAGCTGCTTATTTATGAGTCCATTCAAGTTGTGTGTTCCCCTTCTCTGGATGATGTAGGAACAGTGTTCAAATCTGAGTAACTTAATTTTCATTGGATGCGGTTGATTCACAGGCCCGAAGCACGGAAATATCTGCTCGACCCACCAAGATGAAGATAGGGTTAACATATCCGAACCTTAGCTAGCGACGATGGCGACGAAGGTGTAATAGAATTCTTCAAGATGTATCCCTCATAAAGTTTAAAGAATCTATGTATAGCAGTGTGTGTGTGTGTGTGTGTGTGTGTGTGTGTGTGTGTGTTCTTTTATTATTTGGGACTTAAAGGATTTGATATAAGTTTCTTCAATTAAATTTTATTTTTTGTTGGCCATCAAATATTTTTAAAATAATTTTGCCATCATTTTTTTTATTTCTTCTAAATTCTGCGGTTATCGATCAAAAATTATGGTTTGAAATAATGAAACGACATCCAATACTGAGAAAACTCAGAATAATGTATCAAGCATTTATGAATGATGTTTCTACATACATTTGTTTTTGATTCAAAAATCTGTTTCCCAAAACTATAAGCGTCCATGGTTTCATATGCTATGTTCATTTCATCGTGCCGTCGTTATTAGCAGAGTGTGGCGATCTGGGTTCAAACGGAAATCCTATCTTAAAAACGGTCTGTTTGTCATGTTTTGAAGGTCATGTGTTACGTCTAGGAGCTTAAACTTTAGTAACAAGACAAGGTCAATCTAACACGCATTCAATTTTCCAAAATATAAATTTATTAAAATAAAAAAATCAAATCAAATCAAATAAAAAAATAAAAAATAACCTAAGTGTATGAATTCCTACAATATCCTAATTGTA
>JAECUM010065777.1:0-19056 GCA_016617855.1 Megalonaias nervosa | reverse complement strand
GAATAAAAAGTTTAGGTTTTTCTAAATAACCGCAGTTATCATAACTCGAGATAGTTAAATTTAACTGCGAAGAGTTGTTAGTGTGTTTGTTACAAGAACAAGAACGTTTAGTGAAGCGATTAAAAACAAGTTGACTATATTCAATAGAGCATTGATTCTTCATCGGCTGATTTTAAGTTTAATTTCCTATTTATATCAGGACTTCTTTTTCTCCTAGCTAATTTTAAACCGTAAAAATCAGATATGAGCCTTTCACGACACGATTGTAAAAGAGTGCCATAAACCCTGTCAATCGCTTTGGTACCCTATTGATCCAAATAATCAAATTAGAATAGTGTGTGATCATTTGCTTAATCGGTCATTGAGAACTAAATCATACTTGTGTCTGAAGGACCGTGCCTAAAAGTCCATGCTTTACACAGTGATTACTTTTCCTGCACTACGACCACAGGATCTCGGGACGGTTGGGAACAAGCTTAAGTGGCTTCAAAAGAAATTACACAATCGTCATCCAAATTTAATATCTAAATGTATGTAAATATCGTCGATAAAAGACATACTGGCGCCATTTTAACTGCAATACCCTTTTAAAGACCATTTCATTCGATTCCTTTACACCAAGTCGTAATCCTATCAGTCCACAAAAGAAGGCATGCTAAAATCCGACAACGATTTAATGCTTGCTTTCCTTACTTCGAGATCAAATCTTAATTTGGTCATTTTAGAAACAGAATTCATGTATACCATTATATGTCTCTAAACGTAATGCAAAAACCGAGAAAGTCATAAAAACTCAAATTATCCAAATAATTCACCACAGCTCGAATATCCATAAAACGATCTGCAACTTAAATGGTAGGTCGCATCTTGTATTTACCTATCGTCGTTGTTCGTTATTCGTCAGGAATTTTGTAATATAAATACTGGGAAACTTTCTGGCCATAGTGACACGTTCCTAACACACACACACACACACACACACGCACACGCACACTATTATTGACTTTTAGCAATAAAAATCAATACGATGTTAAGCTCCTACTCGCACCCCCACTTCAAAGAGAGATTATAGATAATCTTATAAAATAAATCTACCTGTATTTTATTCCAGTTTGATGAAAATTGCTATAGTGACTGTCGAAAAAATGTTAGGGACAGTAAACGTGAACAACAAATGAATAAGTCACAATCCCCAGTCCTGTAAAACTTTCAGAGCCATTTCAAATGAAACAACGTATATTCCCAAGGTAGTTGACTACTCCGAGACAATTTGGTAGTTTTTAGCTCTACATTTCAGTTCTTCGCTCATGCAGCCCTCACAAGTGTTGTCATGGAAACTCATTATTTAAATCTGAGTCAGAAATTAACTTGCTAAATAACGGGTCCCACCAGATTTGTCATATACGCCCTGACGTATATCGCAAGTGTCTGTCTTACGTCACGCATTTCAAGAGGCAGCTACTTCAACGCTTAGTACTTACTGCATTACCAGGCAAAGTGGCAGTGTAGATCGACCATTTTAGCGAATTTTTTTATTAAGATAGAAATAAATAAATAAAATAAATAAATAAATAACAAGAAAATATAAACTAGAGTATAATATAACAGTTTTGAAACATTAATATAAGTTACATTACAAATAGATATTCAAGAGTTTCGTAAAGTCCAGAACAATTCCTTTAAATTCAGATACTGTTTATATATAAAGTAGTTAGAAATATGACTATATTTTGTCTAAAAGATATAATTAATGGACATGAACGACACACATTTCATATTTGACGATGTGATCAGCTCTTATATGACAGCTAACAATGGCATCTATACGCCATTAAAACATAATCTACTTAGACAGTTATGTAATGGTTACTGTATCCTGAGTTTCATCCTTAATCATAACTAGGTATGGTATGTTACCTCGAATGGTAAATTCGGGTATCACTAAAGATCTTAAATAAACATTACTTTAAGCAAACGATATCAATTGGATCCTGTATCTTTTTCTCGCAAAAAGAGAGACTTGGAACTTAATGTATGATTATAACAAGCGAATGCCTTTATTTAGTCAGGCAATAATACTTGATATAGGACAATGCTAACAAATACAGGAATACATTAAATTAATTGATAATTCCGTCTGTATGCAAATCACAATATCCAGATGTCATTAATTGCATCTCGCTGCAACGTGTGTCAGTCCCGTAAGCAAAGCGGAAACATTCCTTTCATAGATTTTTTTTTTGCATCAGCAAAGAAATGCAACCTTTGCAAAGTTTTTATATACTACTCAGAAGCTATTTGATTCTGGTGTCTCCAGGAAAATCAGCTTGGACTGTACACGCGGTACACAATGACACCGACCAGTGTCCTTGTTTGCAGGTGATGTCTTAAATAATTCCATGTGTAAGTTGGTTGTCGGGGGCGGGGGAGTGTCGAGAGGTATAAGGCTCGTTTCAGATCAAACCAAAATGTGACGTCTTATGCAATTATTTAAAAAAAAAAATGTTTATCCTTTTTTTCTTAGATGGATCAGACTGTGACTCAGAACCAGGTCTTCAGCTGAAAAGGAAACAAAGAAGGAGCAGAACTACTTTCACCGCCGAGCAGTTGGAGGAGCTTGAAAGAGCATTCGAGCGAACTCACTACCCAGATATATATACGCGAGAAGAATTAGCTCAGCGAACTAAGTTAACGGAGGCTCGAGTTCAGGTGTGGTTCAGCAACAGGAGAGCCCGATGGAGAAAGCAGATGGGGAGTAATCAAATAACACCCTTCAACAGTCTTCTTCCGCAAGGTGTCAATGGACCCTCCTATATGCTGCACGAAGCGACAGGTTATACCTTCCCAGCGGCTCAAGGTTAGTTGTGGTTTTGCCTGATCGATACTGAGATGACATTGTCTCGGTAAATTTTATCGATCAGATTATAACAAAAAAATTGTATCTCATACCGGGCCCCTTGAAGCCGAGTGGTCTAAACGCTCCCGCCTATACCGATCACTGCCATCTCACCTCTGTCCGCGTAGGTTCGAGTTTCGGGCTCAGAAAAAGTGGGTATGTGAGAAAGCTGCCAGTAGCTTCTGTGGGTCGGTGGTTCTTACCGAGGTATTTCCGTTTGTTCCCGTTTTTTTTTCTCCACCAGTTATACTGGCCGCAATATATAGCCTATATTTTGCTGAGAAAAGGCGTAAAACACCAAAACAATAACAACAACAAAACAAAATATCTCACATCCAACAGACAATTTGATAACTCACTTTTCGTTTCAAAGTAAATAAATCACCATCTACCCAGTCTCAACCTTGACAGAGATATTTATGTCAGACACCACTTCATAGTGTTTTAGTACACCGTTAATTTTGCTTTTTGTTTAGGTGTATTTTTTAAGTTAAATATATGAGTTCAGTGCTAATCGTGTATATAGTATTATATTCTTACCAACTACCTAGTATTATATTCTTACCTGAATACCTAGCTTTATATTCTTACCTGACTACCAAATATACGTAATGAATAAACTATTCTCGGTTTTATTGACATGCCAATTCTAGTGTACTATTTTCACCGGAAACATCGAGAAAACAAGTCTTTGCCCTAGATCCCAACGTAAAATTTCCACTCGATGACTCCGATGTATACCCCCGCCAACGAAATTGGGGTGGTATATATAGCTTTGACTGTTCGTTCGTTACCCACTCAATATTTTGTTACCCCCTCAATACCTACGCTTATAAATACTGATATCTGGTTGAATCTCAGAAAGAGCAACTCGATCGTGCCCAAACTTGGTCACTGACTTAATCTGCATGCTTGAGTGACTTTAGTACTTTCAGCTCTTTTTCGGTACACCCGAAGTATTTTGTAACTTATTTCACCTACAGTCATAAAAAACTAACATTTTGATACATCTTGACGACAGTAACTCAACCATACCAAGACCGTGCCAAAGTCACCTAATTCTTAAGCTTGAGTTACTTTTGGTTTTTCTTTAGCAATTCGTTAGTTACGACCTCAATACTTTGGAGCCTTATTTATGTACAGTCATGAAGTGATTCGTGAATGCATTATAACGAGAGTACATCATCTCAACTATTCCATCACTAAATCAATGTGTCCATATATGGACTTGAGTAACTCATTTACGTTTAGCTGTCTGTTCGTTACACACTCAGTATGTTTTATTCATATTTCACCTATACAAAGGAAAATTTGCAACGTTGATGCATATAAAGGTATGTAATCCTACCATATCGAAAGTAGGTCATTTTGACTAAATTTTCACTTTCTAGTAATTTTGGTGTTTTGTACAATCTGTTCGTTATATGCACCATATCTTGGATCCAGGTCCACTTACGCTCATAAAACTTTTTATGTGTATGTATCTCAAAGAGAGTAACTAAATTATATAAAATGCTGGTTAATGAGACCTAATTTTTAGGACTAAATAAGTCTTGTATTTTCCAATATACCATTCTTTATAGTGTTAGCTACTCCGTTATGTGCTTTGCTTGTAAGAGGATTCAGACCCCCCAACCCCTCCCCCCCAAAAAACAACAAACAAACAAAAAACAAACAACTCAACTCTGTTAACTTCGTATGTCATTTGTGTCAATGCCTATGTACTCTTCGACTTTTAAGAGTGTTTAAACGACTCTAAGTACTTTATGAATACAAAACTGTAATCCTACACCATCTACTCCGTCTCCATTTATTCCAGATGCCATATGGCACCGAACTTCCATGGCTCCAGCTCTTCACCAGTCCCTTGGGCAATCGATGAAACAAGACCCACACTACGCCGGATTCATGGAGGGATACTTCAACCATCCCACACAGGTAACAGTAAAAACAGTAAAATACACACACACACACACACACACACACACACACACACACACACACACACGTTTTGTATAAACCTTCGAATAAATTCTCCGAAGATTTAACTTTCTTATTTAACATTTTACAGCTTTTTAAACGATCAAAATGAAACTTTAGGGAGTAGGATTTTAAGTTACCAACCTGTGAAGCAATAATTGGCATTTTTAAAGCAAAATTGTCACATAACATCTGCTCGAAACTTCAAGTTTGTCTGTCACCTGTTTTCTTCACTTACTTTAGCTTGCCGGAATTAAAATTCAACCTGGTGTATTAGACTGTTAGAATGTTATCATACTTGTCACAATTTGTTGTTGTTGTTGTGGGACTTAACGCCATTTTTCAGCACACGATAGGCTATACATGGCGGCCAGTATTAATGGTGGAGGAAGAAACCGGGAAATCCCCAGAAAGAACCACCGACCCACGAGAAGGTACTGGCAAGCTTTCTCACATATCCACATTGGCGGAATCCTAGACTCGAACCCACGCAGACAGAGGTGAGATGGCAGTGATCTGTAACGGAGAGCGCTTTAGACCACTCGGCCACTCGGGGCCCCGTCACAATTTGTAAAGTTGTTGCCAAAATAACTGACATTGATGTTTTTAAAGGTACATAACTTCCAGACTATATCAACAAGCGAAGCCTATACGTCCCATGGTACTGTATGGCCCACTTCCACCGTCAGCTCTAGCATGGGGGGAATCGGATGCTACCCGGGTAACAACCATATTCACCATTACAATGACGTCAGCAAAGCAAGCCTCCATTACAACGGACACTTGACAAATGGTAAATAAAACGTACAAAATTAAAGCATGACTTTAAAATTGTTAAAGGACACAAATTAGAATGTTTGATAAGAATTTACGTATGGTCTTAATTGTTTATGCTGTGGCGCATAACTACGCCTGCCTTTTTTGCGAGTCTCACGTCATATTTATTTGCAAGATTGTTTAAACAATATCAGGTAGATCTTAAACAACGTATTACAGTGTGTGTGTGTGTGTGTGTGTGTGTGTGTGTGTGTGTGTGTGTGTGTGTGTGTGATTTGGATTTTTAACGTAGCTTTAACAATTTTTAGTCATATCGCTACGATGTCTGCAGCGTGGCAGTTTATAGTGATGTCCAGCACTGGGGCATCATGCCGCAAACATGTAGCATGATGTCCCACCCAGTCACATTATCCTGACACCAGGCCGACCAGTCCTAACACTGACCTCTTAATGCTGAGTGCCAAGCGAGGCAGCTGTTAGTACCATTATTGTAAGTCTTTGGTATGACTCGGCCGGGGATCGAACCCACGACCTCCCGCATCTGAGGCTGACGCTCTAACCACTAGGCCACCGGAGTGGTACAACGTATTACATCTGTAAAGAAAAACGAAACCATGATTTGTGATGAATACCAAAGACTGTACTTGATCAAAACGTATAATCTTTCTGAATATGTTCACAAAATTGACCAACGATATATTTCAACTCTTTCCATTTGGTGTTTCAGTCTCAAGCCTGGACCGATATGTCGCTGACGAGAGTCTGGCAGCATTGAGGATGAAGTCTCGTGAGCATTCGGCGGCTTTAGGACTGATGCAAACACCCGACAATGGTAGAGTGTCTGCAGGATTCTGATCGGATATATGTGAATGCGCGCAAACGGACAGTGGCAAAACTATGGCACTTACCCAAATCTCCTAACATACATAGGGAGAAAATGACTGTATTCGGCCTTTTCTGATAAGAGAGCATGCATCATGTGTCCAATGGACTACCTAAATACTGCTTTCATTGATAAAATGCTGCATGATGGTTATTCCATGTGTAGTTTTTGTAGCAAGGTAGGCGTATTTTGATGTTAGTAAGTGCTGCAATCCGTGAAAAACTCAGAGAAGACAGAATAAAAATAGCTCAGCAGAACTGATAACAGTGTGTTTAGCACTATAAATCTATTGCACCATCAAATATCAGCGTGTTGAGAAATGCATTATGGTTTAAGTCTTTAAACGAGAACATCCTACACAGTCTTACGGTTGTAAATATATTAGATATTTCCATGCGATCATTTTCATATTGCTCCATCTGAATGAGATGGAGTATAGAGGAGTTATTACTATGAATGAAAAATATTGTGCATTTAGCTCCCATTATTTTGTATTAACAGCTGTTCTAGTACAAATCAGTTCTATTTTCAGCTGTTCTAGTGCGAGTCAGTGCTGTTCTAGTACGAGTCGATTCTATTTTCAACTGTTCTAGTACGAGTCAGTGTCAGGTATCCGTATTTTCAAGCTTCTTATTTGTGTTGCCCTCTGGAATATAGAAACTGCGGCAAATGGCTGTTATTTGTCTGTGGCCCAGGTGCCCGACACGCCCTTTAATATACTGTTAGCTTTGGCATAAATACCATACATATATTATGATTTGTTTCGTTTTTATAACACTTTATGTGAAAGAACTGTTAAGAATAAATTCTGGTGGATACACTTACCGAATGAACTTCCTCATTAACTATGACTGTAGAATTTGTGTACAAATTTATTCCCCGATTACATAACGATCACGATACTGTTGTATTTCTGTTTAATAGCACTGCAAATGCATGATTCAACTAATTTTAGATAATAGTCTAAGCATGTGTTCAATTTAGTTATTATTGCTTTTGTTCATGGAGTCGAAGAATCTCTAATATTACCAGTATTTTAATGAAAATTGAAGTTTTGTCATCGTCCATTCTAAAAGCAATATCATAAGTCCAATCGCATTTTACATTATGTTTATTGTCGTGATAATCCAGTTAGCGTACTATGTTAACACTGTCATCATCGTCGTGGTTGACACTTTTCGCCATTACAACCATCATTGTCATTGTTTTATACGTTGCAACGATTTAGTGTATTATTGTTTTTTATGTAGTGACAGTAACGTAATCTGCATGGCATTATTACAAGTTAGATAGAAATGAACCATGAATAAAAGCTACGAATTTCTTCGATTATCCTTCCTCTTTTGTTCGATACTGGCGGTTTGCCCATTAGCACGCAGAACTTCATTTATTTTCGATAATAATTATATTTCATACTCATATCTGAAATAAAATCATTAAACTTTCATTCTGTGTGTGTGTATATATATATATATATATATATATATATATATATATATATATATATATATATATATACACACACACACACACACACACACACACACACACACAAAGAGTATATAATATCCTGGTTTCTATTATCAACTATACAAATCAGTCAAACAACTTGCTAATCTCCACCTCCTCTTCATCTTCTCTCACTCTCCACCTACTTCATACCAATATACCAAGATGTATTGATCCAAGTAATCATGAATAATGTGTGGAACATAAATATAGCTTTTGGTCCGTAGGTAATGTAAATAAATGTCTTCTTATGTTATTCTTCATACAAGAACAAATAAGATACCACATGCATATACCTGATTAATTTTGGGTGTTTTGTGTGTGTTTTTGTATAATTACACCCATTCTCTAGACAGCCACTAGTGTAAGTAATATTTACAAAAGAATTAAATTCAATGTAAAACTGCTGTCATTTCACAAAAATGACCCCAGGTCCATTTCCGCAAATTTAGTCAATGTTAATAATTTTCATCTAGACATTGCACAAAACCCATCGTCCTTTTAGAAAATGTAATAATAATAATAATAATAATAATAATAATAATAATAATAATAATAATTATTATTATTATTATTATTATTATTATTATTTGTTGTTGTTGGTGGTGGTGTATAGATTGATAATCTACTTATCTATCTATCTATCTATCTATCTATCTATCTATCTATCTATCTATCTATCTATCTGTCTGTCTGTCTGTCTATCTTTCACTCTGCTTACATATATCTTATCCATCTTTCAAAACCCATGCTCTTTTTCCTACATAACCAAGTACCTGCCTACTCAGCTTACTAATTATTGTGGTTGGAGTCAAGTAACGTTTATCGGTAGAAGAAACTGGCTTTGTTTGCAGGATGAATCGAAAGTATGTGTCAATGTTACTGAAAATCTTGATAATTGCGAAACACTAGCTTGACGTGCTAATGGTATATGCATGATGCAAAGGATAAGCACAATTAACTAAACCGAGATTTCAAATTAATCCATTTCAATTAATGAAGCTTTCCATTTATATTCTGTCTGGGATAGAGGTAGTATCGCTTGATAACGGGATATAGGATATATCCATAAACAAATAAATAAAGCATAATCCCTATTGGACCATTGCAAATTAAATTAGTAATAAGACGTAATTGCCAATACTTTGATACAGTTCGTCTAAGTTCTATAAGGGTAAAGGCATAGTAGGGGCTATTAATAGTATTCGTGTCCTTATCGACAGCTGGTATACCGACAATGGACGTAAATATGACGCAGTGGTGCATGCTGTAAGTCCATATTGAAAGTTTCCGAAACATTAAACTTAAATCGGTTATTTAACTTAAGATTTCCATGAAAATAGACACATTCAATTGACTGTTCAAACAGCACTCAATGAATTAGAGAGGAAAAATAGCATCTTGCCGAGTTGATTATTTGACTCACTGTGCCCAAGAAAATTACGTCGGACAATTATTAAAACGGTCTTCGAAAGGTAATTACCAGAAAGAAGTTTACACAACTCTCTCTCTCTCTCTCTCTCTCTCTCTCTCTCTCTGTCTCTCCGCTCCGTTGGCCTAAGTGGTTAGAGCATCCGCCTCAGATGCGGGAGGTCGCGGGTTCGATGCCCGGCCGAGTCATACCAAACACTTATAATAAAAATGGTACTAGCAACTGCCTCGCTTGGCGCTCAGCATTAAGAGGTTAATGTTAGGGCTGGTCGGCCTGGTAGCTGGATAATGTGACTGGGTTTGAAATGATGCTACATGTCTGCGGCATGATGCCCCAGTGCTACACAACTATAAACTGCCACACTGCAGACATCGTAGCGATATGACTAAAACATTGTTAAAGCTCCGTTTAAATTCCAAATCTCTCTCTCTCTCTCTCTCTCTCTCTCTCTCTCTCTCTCTCTCTCTCTCTCTCTCCTTGCTTGTAGGATGAATCAAACGTAGGTGTAAATTTTACCGGAAATCTTGCTCATTTTTGTCTTCGTTAACTTTACATTTTCAGAATCGTGCGGCATTTTACGATACTGCACACCTTGATATTGCACACACATGCATGACATGTAGGCCTAAAATTAGTATAGTGTTTAGGAACTACCTAGTAAACAAACAATGTACACTCATGTAGTAGACATTTAGGTTTTCGTTGATTTGATTTGTTGGTGAATGAACTAAACAAGATGTTTCGTCCATTTGAAAGTTCAGATGATACAGTTAACGATGTTGACGAGTTCACTGAGTCAGAAACGAAACTTTCAAACAAGCACACGAATGAATGTGACATTCGCTATGTCAACAACAAACGTGAGAGATGCAGCAGTTGAAAATACCGATCTGATCATTGAAACATTTATTTAGGAGAGATACTCGTATCTTTTCGCAAATAGAATGGTTCTGACTATGTCCAGTGCTTTCTGGGGTCTATAAAAATCTAGAATATGCCTAGAAAAGCATATTGAGGCCAAGGGCTATCGCACATCTGTCAGAGACGTACCATTGTACAAGTCAATCAAAAATACTAGATTCGAGACAAAAATGCAACTGAAGGTTTAGGTAGGAAACAAAGAGCCGCAGAGCCAATAAGCCAAGACGACGAAAAAGTATTATTTACAATGGCTAAATGGACTTTCGCACAACAGCTACTTTGCACTTTTCCCCGCATAAATATGTTGTGCCAGTGATAGAAGACACACACTGTATGATACAGGTCATAGCTAGGGTCCCTCCAACAGCGAGATGCATTCGACAGGGCATAAACGTGTTTTCTTAGCTGGTAATAAGAATGGTAATACATATACTTACATTTATGCACATTGAATTTTCTGAAAACTTTCTTAGTTGGTTCTGCAAATCCGAATGACATGTCCTGCAAAACCTGATATACACCGAAGCTACTGGAATTTCGAGTACATTTCCAGTTGAAATCCATTCTATTATTCCGCTGAATTGACCCACTAATCCAGTTCAACATAGCTAGAAAAGCAGAATTGAGTTGGATCAACATAAAAACAAAATCCATTGATCAAAGACAAAAGTTGTTGCAATGCGCATTAATTCACAATATGTCTCTAAATTTCAATTTTAAGTAGAACAAAACGACAATTCTTTTTGAAACTGTTGAGCGCCCGACGAAGTTCAAAAGTCGCTGAATGGTGCTGTGTGCGCATTAATATTGTTATTTTGTATTGATGAATCTACGATTGTGTATTTATTTTTTAATATAGCATAAATTCAATTACTTTGTTTCTTGTAGTGTATTGTTTTCATAACTAAGCATTAGATGGAATAAAAAAAGAATGAGTATATAATGAAAAGGTTACTGCATTTGTATGGAAAAATATGAACTCGTTTTCTCGGATGAATGCTTTACTCCCAAAGGTCGTGCAGTATTAATCGGAAAACAAATTCGCTTGTATTTTCCCATGTAAATGCAGTAACCTATAAATGTAACAAAATTAACATTACAATATGAATTCAAAATAAAAAATATTTTTCTGATCTATTTTTGGGGGGATCAAAAAAAAAAAAAAGTCACTTGAAAGGATTAATCTTTACATACATGTAATAATGTTGTTCACATACAGTCTTATATGCGATATTTGGTCATATTTTTACAATATGCTATTTATAGGTTCATCATTTAATTTTCTCAATATTATTGCTACCTTAAATGTTTGGTATTCCAGCTCTTTTTTCTTCTTTATCTTTAAATGATATAAAAAAATTAAGCTCTGCGATAGGTGGGGAACGTAGTGGGTAACTTTTGTTGAAAAGGAGTTAAATTACCAGGAATTAGTTATGCTTAGAAAATTCAATGCATAATTGATGAAAAACTTGTATATGTAATGTTATACAGGGTATATATGATGATTGTATACAACAGCCATATTCATTCTCTAATAACTGGAATAAATATAGTCGTACAGACAGTTAATAAATGACTATAACATAAATTATTATCTGAATATACCAAATGATATAACATTTAAAATTCATTTGTCTAGACTTCAAAATTAAGCACGTGATTTTCTAAACGAAAAAAGGTCGGTGCAATTGAACTGAAAGGAATTGCAAAATTTCTAGAAGAAAGTTTGATAATTTCGAAGCTGAATACTCTGTTTATTATATTCTTGAAATGCAAAAACTTCAAGACGCGCAAGCCTGACATTATAAGTTGAAATACATCCTCAAGTCGTTTGTGGAGACATGCTGTAACACGACTACGATCGACGTTTCAAAACATATCCAGAATTTCAATGCATCATCAAAGATTAAGATGCGGTGAGCATCGAACCTTTGAATCCACGCTATAGTTCGGACCAGTGTTATGCACATGCTTTACAAATTTGACCAATCTCTAGGAAAACAAATTTAATACATCGATACATGTTAATTGTATGCTTGGATGTGTAAATATGCTTGACTCTAGTCTTACCTTATCATTGCCACGAAAACCTGATGTTTCCTCGATGTCATACGTTTACTGAAACATGTGATTAAGACCTGAAGTGTCGCAATGATGACCCATAATGAACCTTGACAGAATCCAAATTGTTTCAAGTTCTCGATCATAGATACAGCGTGTTAAAAGTGTACGAAATTTGGAACTTTCCTAAAGCATAACAATGTCAACCGTACCACGACTCGAGTCTATAGATTGTTTGCAGACTATGTCAACGACGTTTTGATAATGAAGCATGAAGCTAGCGATTGTCCTTCTTGGTGTTACATTCCAGAAGACCAAGATGAATTAAAACAACGATACCCATCGCTACTAGGCATCATCAAAATATACGTCGAAAAGAACAAAGGAATACGCTTTTTTGATAACGCCGACGCTGATTTTTTTTTGTGGAAAAACTAGATTAAATTTAATGGAAAGACTGTGATCGAGACAAAACTCTGGGTGGATATATGGCTTTCGATCTCACAATTTCTGTCATCCATGTTGCACCAAATTCCATGGTAGGAAGCGATTGATAGCTTACAGGACTTAGTGGATTGTCAAATAATGTAACAGAAGTGATTGTACAAGCCAAAGTTATGAACAGTACATGCAAAGACATGACTTCCAAAAACTTCTCTGTGCACGGAAAATTCGCTGTTTCAAAATTACTAAGATTATTTATCAAAACGATTTCTATACCTACGTGTAACGAAGACATCAGCCATACCTTATTGATCAATCTTGCTTGACAAGACATGTGTATATCTTGTTGGATACGACTGGAAAGAGGTACCTACCTGGCAAAATCTTAGATGCGACACTTGCAACAGTTTGGGGCAGGTTATGCGGAAAACATTGTGTGTAACTAAATAAAGAAAGAAAACTGTAACTTTTTAACTTTAAATGCGAATATTTCATGCTGTACCATAAAAAGAGAAATTAAGCCTGTTTCTTTTTTCAGTACAAACTGTCTTGTTAATTTCATGAATTGTAATCATAACTTAAAAGAGTTATGGCAGCACCCTCCGTTCTAAAAAGTTAGACCGCCAAAGACCACCCTATTTTTGCCATCCTTTTTACATATTTATTATTGGGTCAAGTGGTTAAGCCAAAAGCGAATTTGTCAAGCATATGATCATACACATATTACTTTTGTTCATTGTACTTCACAACCTATCGTATGGTATTACAATGATGGGAATTTGGATTACATGTTACCCAAAGAAAGTCAAGGACAACTAATTTTGTTTGTAGAATGAATTCATCGCGAAGACGATAGGATAGTGTCTGACTCCAGTCAAACGCATCATATCTTGTCAATGATATGTCCGATGAAGACCAAGGAAGGAGAAAATCAACGACGGTTTAAACAAAACGTACATCAACATTCTAAGTTCGTAAATAAGGTTAGGCCTTGGACTCAATCGAAATAAACATTTTGAAAAAAATCAAAAGTCAGTTAGGCTAAGCATCTATCCTCAATCACAGATGAAAGTCAAGTACACAAAATAAATATATAATACACCTTCCAAAATGAAAACAAAGTTGTCCCTCTTCATTTAGTTAAACATTGGAATGTCTTGTCAGTGCAACGATGCGAGAACAATTAATTCAAAGAGCATCAAAAGAATTTATCTAGACCGCGTGTGAATCCTGTTTGAACATCTTTAAAGAAACAAACCCTTTGACCAAGATACAGATCTATCAATTAGGACGACATCGTCAAGTTTCTTCCCCAAATGGCAAGAAAGAAAATGGCATCAGTAATAAATGAATGTGCTCTCTCAACGAGGAGAATTTCTGTCCTTGCTGATGGGACCGTTGTTACAAGTGGCCTCTTCTTCGTTAGGATCGTTCGCTGGATCTCCTTTAGGTAAGTTGAAGAAAATGAAAGAACCATCGAACTATGAATAATATATCCGAGTTAATATTAACTCGTGGCTGTTCTATGGATGTTTCTCCCAACAACAAATAATGTCGTTTCACATCAAAATTACCCAAGTCCATACAACTGAATTAGGAAGTGGCTTTGGTAGAAATAATGTATCCCTTTCATGTCCGGAATACCATCTAGCGTCAAGTCAGTTTTGCCGTATCATAAACAAACACATCCAACAGCAGTTGTACAACATAATCCTATTTATTAGCGGCAGCTAATGCCCGACTAGTTATCCATGACACGAGAATTCATGCAGGGTATTATTTTAATTATCGACATCTCTTAGAAATGATTTCAGCTATTTTCAACGACCAATTTGGCACATTACTAGATAAACTTTTTGATAGTTTGCCAGTCGGGTATCATGCAGGTTCTCGTCGTCTTAAATTGGATATTTTGCGATGCCAAAACGCTGTATATCACATTTTCTTCCATTTTATTTGCTATCTTGGCTGTGCACACAATTCTCGTTCCAACCAAATACACCAAAAACATCGAACGAGTCTCAAGATTTTTCGCTGCCCTATTGAGTTGAATCTGTAACTAAATTTGCTTATGTACTTGAATATCGTTGAGTACAACATGGTGGGAGACAGCTGCTCCGCTGCTGATTCATTTCTTTCAAATTTGATTCTGCCATAACTGCTTACTTTGAAGCAGGAAATACACTTTCACCGATATGTTGTACATCCTCTTTATCCTCCTGTCAGTAAATCATAATTTGACAGTGGGAATATTGGTATAAAAGGAGATGTGGGACAAAATATTCTATTTTTTTGAATATATCTGTGAAGGAACAGTCAACTTGGAAAAAACTTTTCCGGAAAGATTCTCCAGTGAAATCAACAGATATTAACTCTTTACCTAGTAGTAACTGGACAACAAGGACTTAGTTTGGAAGGTATGTTAAAATCGGCTTTTGTACTGTAGTACCCATTAAGTACCCATCTTGAAACTTATGGTCACTGCAATAATGTATGCTTTAAAAGATGTGGGCTTAATGCAAGGATAATATTTTTTATATAACGTACTCTTCAACCAGCAAAGTCCCAAACAAGCGTTAATGAAAGCAGAAAACTGTGTCAATTAAAACAAAAGAGTACATCCCTGTAAATTCATTTTAAACTCCGTTGGAAGCCATTGCGTTACTGAAAGTACAAGGCAGACAGAAACGTCGATAACCCTTCATACCTCATAAACACGATAAAAATAAAATATAATAAATGATGAAAGGTCAGAGATTTTGATTACTAAATAAATTGATGCACTTAGATTTTGTAAGTTGGAAATCAATCTGTTTGCCATGCCATTGATGATGCAAAATCCAAAAGGGTAGAATTTCGTCATGTTCATCTTTGACCACTTCAGCTTCTATCGAGTTTGAAAACAGGACAAACCGAAGACAATATCGATCTGAATAACAGTTACTTGAAAGTCAAAGTTCTGGAAAAAAGGAAAAAAAAACAAACAAAAAAACAAAACAAAACAAAACAAAACAATCCAGGAGTCGATGCCAGAGTGACATGTTCATCCATTCCTTGTTCACTGAAGTGGATTTGTACCTAGTCAGTAGCAACATGGACACTTACCCTTACAGATCTTCCTTCGAAAATCTCTTGACGTACGGAAAAGAAAGCAACACCACATATCTGACAGCCTGAATGATGTCTAAACCTACAATGTTGGGTAACTTCAACGACACAGTGTTGATTGTTGTTGATAATTCAAACTACACTGTTGGATTTAACGATCATTCAAAGAAAATCAGACAAAGAAAAAGTTTAGAAATCATGTATTGGACACGGGGTTACAAGATAAGTATTTGTTGGATGGTGTGGGTATACGTTTGAGACTGAGTTGAAGTAGCTGCCCTGTCCCCTTGCGGTACTGATCTTGAATTCTCTGACAGAGTTAAACGAATTACTTAACCAACACATCACACTGTGGCCACCGACGAGCAACCATATAGTAGCTGATCTCATTGATTCAGACAGCGGCAATGGCCAAACGAGATCGAAATTAGAGCTGCCCAACCGACTGAGTCAGTTCCTGTATCCGCCAACAGGGGGTGCACCTCAGACTTTGCAATTGCTAAAGTTTCAGTTGTCTTAGGGGATTCTTTGGCTTCGAAAAAAACTGTAAAGGGAGAAGTAGCACATGAGGGAAAATAAGTTATGAAAATATAGGCGGAAGAGCAAGAGCAAAAACGGAGAATAAGGGAACTGGATGAGAGTGTAACAGAGGCTGTGTCAAAGGTAAGAAGACAATCAGCAGCAAGAACAACAAGCTCCAGAACAACCCCTGAATAATGAGAGGAGAATTGAGAGATGGTGACAGATGAGCCTAATTTTAGCCTCACTGTCTCATCATTCCATGTCGTGATGAAAGATGGAAACAATGATGCGCTGCATGTAGAGTCAAGCTTGGGAAGTTCAACAACTAATTAAAAGTAGCGGCCGAAAGAGCAACAACAACAACAACCTCACCATCCGACATCACCCCGCAAAAAATCGAAATCAAAGCAATCAATTAAAAATCTAATCTTTTCAGGCCACCCAATGCTCTTACAGAGAACACAATCGTATAAGCATTATCCCAACAATGACTGTGCTTTGTGTTTCCGTATGTATCCGGATTTCAGCAAAAAGAAATCTAAACATAAACACTTACTCCTCTTGTGTGATAGTATTTAAGTATGTTTGTGTGTATAGTGCATGTAAACACTCCTGCCCTTGTTTGTATGCGATAGTGTGCGCGTTTGTGTTTGTGATTTCATCCTGCCGCCCTTCATTTACATACTATATATGATATTATATTTGTTTGTTTGTAGCTGTTATTTATGAATATTCTATCGTTTTCGTTCGCTACGTAGTGTTGCGGTTCCGGTCAGTCCAACTGCGATTTGGATAGTAAGTGATTGTTGTTGGATAATTGATCACTGGATATTGTCACTACCACGGCAATGTCATGTTAATGCTAACATGATATTTTTACTTGCAGCCATACAGTCCTATCATGTTAAACCTGTGGGCTAATGTTTAATTCCCATTGTATCCACGCATTTCCAAATCCCATATTATACATCTCATGATCGCTATATCGTCCCCCATGGTCGCACCATTACCGATATACATTGAAAAAAAAACATCACTAACCACTGGTTATCTCATTGTCTTTTATATATTTCATATAATCTTTTTATTAATATAAACACATATTGACATGCATTAATTGAGAATACTACGGGGAATTTAATCATTTACTCAGTTCTATTCGTCCCTAGCTACTTTTTTTTTCCTTATTTATCGTCTTCTATTCAATATCCAGGTATTTTGTCCATAGTTTTGAATATTGCCAAGTGCAGAAAGGTTTAGGACAATTTCTTCTTCTCCTTCTTCTTCTTCTTATTATTATTATTATCATTATCATTATTATTATTATTATTATCATTATCATTATTATTATTATTATTTTGTTGGTGGTAGTGGTTTTGGTTCTGGTTTTGGTGGTAGAAGTAGTAGTATAGATAGTTCAGATTCTTAATTATGGGACTGAGGTTTGGGGTTTTATGATGCCAGTTATATTGAAAACGTTCATTTGCCATTTTGTAAATATATTCTTGGTATATCTACATCTGCATTCGTACGTAAGAATCATAAAGAATTAGTATGTTGAATTTACGATAGAAAAGTATTTTCAAATGTTGGTTTAGAATTCTAAAATGCCAGAAGACAGATATCCGAAACAGTCTTACAATTTACTGCTAATATGGGGAGAAACTTGTGATTGCTGGGCTTACAGTGTTAAACAGCTTCTATATCTGTATGGATTTGGCAATCGCTGGTGTAGTAAGGGCGTAAACGATGAAGTATATTTCTTAGAATTTTTAATTAGATATGTGAAATTATTTTGGGCAAAAACTTCAGAATTAAATTAAATAAATGGAAAGATTGCGTTTCTATTGGTTATTGAGAATATAATTCTTTTATCAAAGAGCTGTAGAACTATTAGCAGATAGGTATTTTTGTTACATAATCACTATGCTTAGAGCTGGTAACTAACAAATCAGAGGTAATACGGCAAGATATAAAGTATTTGTTAGACGAAAGACTATACAATTTTTAATGAAACGAAAATGAATTTCATTTTATTACTGCTTGTCCTGTATAAGGAAATATATACGAAAAAAAAAATACTTACCCACTTTTTAACATAAAAATCCAACGTTAGAAATATTTAGGACTTTTATACAAAATGATATAAGGAAAATTCTTATGATTATTTAGCAATGTTTATTATAAGAACATTAAAGATTACAGAAGCCGTTTTATAATCAGCTCCTGCTACATAGACTCTAGATCACAAAATGTCCGCTTGCTCAATGAAGGCATTTGGGTTCTCCTTAATTTATATCGTGTGATTACTGGGTAATATATATTGGTGTTTCACTCAGTTAGAAAAAATAATTAACATGATGATTACTTGCATAGATAACATTTCCAATAGATACAATGTTCTGTTAAAAAGATAAAACACACCTTATGAGATGTATAGATGAATATCATGGGTCAAATGCATGTCTTACAATAAACACATTATTATTATTATTATTATTATTATTATTATTATTATCATAA
>JAECUM010065776.1:0-15181 GCA_016617855.1 Megalonaias nervosa | reverse complement strand
CTTGATATGGGGATTGCCACCAACTCCCGTGAAATCATCAGTTAATACTTCCACTCGTGCCAAGTAGCACGCTTTCTATAGACAGAGAGGCCTCGCAAAATTCATACAAGCTGTTTGGAGGTTTTCTACCCTTGAAAGAATCTGGAGTTTCATCTTCAGTGGAAGTAGACTCCATCTATAAATTTCCAACTTTTCTGTTCTTTCTATCATCAAGGACGAAGTTTCTAACTTTTCAGTTTATCACTTTTCCGGCTTCACACACATAGGCGCCCTTAGTACATATCTGCGCGGGTCGCGAAGGCATCCTCTCACATTGTTATAACCGTATTAATAAGTGCAGGGCAAATAGCTGCTAAAGACACCTCATTTAATATCGTTGTTTAATTTCTGCTACATCTGGATACATACAGGTAAGTTTTCTATATTATCTCATCTTGGAATCTACTTCATAGCTACCTCAATAAATAACTTCCTTTTAAGCTAAAAGTTTTAAATTGGGAGGGCTGGATTTGTGGCGCAGTAGTAGTTCTCCTAAAGTATTATCAATGGGTAACATACTTGAAGAAATAAATAACATGATACAACCTGTTAAAATTTGTAGTGATAAAGAGTCTTACAGTGGAGAATTTAAATCAACTTTACTATAATAATGGAACTAAATTCCCCTTTGATAATCAACACTGTTAATATATTTCTTGCAATGTCCTTGTCTGCCTGTATTGTAACAATGTTGTTCATGTACACTAGGATGTTCTGATCTTTGTATGCATGTATGGAAGGATATATTCATGTCATATCTGTATGTGTGCATGCAAGTATCCATAAAGATATATATTTTGGTATGAATTCCTGGTTTATAAGTTATTCTCAACTTATGATGAAAATATATACTATGTTGTGTAAATGAATCGATATTTTTTTTTCAAATTCTTTATATACTGATAGATAGCAGTCAGATTTGGAAGCTTCGTATTTTGATGTGAATTCCTGGTTACAAGTCATTCTGAACTTGTTTATGACTTCATTGGCATCGGACTCTTATCAATGACTATTTGGTGTATCGTATTTAAAGTAATTACTTGTTATCTGTTCTTTAACAGGTTCCAGTGTACTCTTCACTTTCTCCTCAGGGATTACGTTACACATAAAACAAGCTAATTAGAAGAAAACAGTGAGATTTTCTATTCTTTTGATGTCTATCCTATATGACTGTTAACAAAAAGTATTAGAAAATGTAAAGATATAATACTTACTCTCTGTTGTTTGAAGGATATCATGAAAAAAGAAGAAATATAAAACATTAATAATATGACACTACTGATCAATTTTAGTAAACACAGGAATAGGATAGAACAAAGGGTTGTAGTGGAGAACTTATACCAGCTTAACTTGTTACGTGCATCCATTATGATAATGTAACTAAATTCATTTTAACAACCATACACTTAGTAGGGTTGTATTTCTTGCACTATATTTGTCTGCCTGTATTATAACAAAAAGTTGTTCATATTCACTAGGATGTTTCGATATTTATATGCATGTATGAAAAGAAGTATATACGCTATATATGTATGTGTGCATGCCTGTATCCATGAAAATATGTATTTTGGTACGAATTCTTGGTTATAAGACATTCTCAGCTTGTTTATGATGAAAATACATTCTATGTTGTGCAAATGAATTGATACATTTCCACAAATTCTTTATATACAGATCAATAGCAGTCAATTTTGGAATTAGATAAATCGAATGAGAATTGAATTCCACAATGAGGGTTTCACATTCTGGATACAACATAGCTTTGGAAATATATTGAAACACAATGTCAACAATTAAAAAATCAATTGCTGACGAGATTCTGATGTTTTATTGGGGCCATGTTTATTGGACATAATAACAAAATGACATCAGATTCAGGGATAGATATTGATATTATGTTGTCGTATTGTAATGCAAAAACTAAACATATTAATACATTTATAGAAATGAGATTGAATTTAAGAATATGGCTATGAAAGGCATCTATAATTTGTTTGCCAACTGACTCTTATCGATGATTTTGCCTTACCCTATCTCCCGTATAGATATATCTGTTGTTTGTTCTTTCATTGTTAAACTTTCCTCTTTTCCTTCTGGTTTTCATCAGTGATTATTTTACACACAAAATAAGTTCATAAGAACAAACAAAATCACATTTTCTACACTCTTGATATCTCTTAAATGACTATTTAGAGAAAGCATCAGAAAATGTTGAGACACTTACTGTCTTGTTGAGGATTTAAAAAATCAATAATATGACACTGCTGATTAATTTTAGTATAGAGGAGAAGATAGTCTTGTAACATATAACTTATATCAACGTTCCATGTGAGGTGCATCTTCTATAATGATATAATTAATTTCTGTTTCAACAGTCAACAAGCTTTGTATGGCTTTATTTCACTATATTTGTGTTTCGGCATTACAAAAACAAAATTTAATATACAATTTTGGAAGCTATTTCAAACGAAATTAGAAAAAAGAAATAAGCATATGAACTATACAATTATGGTTTCACATTGTGCTGGATGCGACAAAACCATGGAAATATATTCCATCCGAATCAAATGAATTAAATTAAAAAACATAAATCACATAAAATTCATTGAAAGACACTGATGTTACGTTGATGTATTCTAACGAAAAATAAACAAAACATTAGCATTGTTACAGAGGAGAAATTAACTATTTAGTATGAAAGGCGTCTAAAATTTGACTCTTATCAACAATTTTACCTATCTAAGAATATTACTATCATGTGCGTCTGTAATTTGTTTGTCAGCTGATCTATGCTACCAACAGTATAGTTAGGACCGTTGTTTGTTCGTTCAGTTTCCACAGATGTTTTCATCCAATTTTTCCTCAGGGATTATTTTACAAAACAAAACACGGTAATTGGAAGAAATAAAGCAATTTTCAACACTTTTATTTTGTTTCTTAGAAAAATGGTTAGAGAAAGTAATAGAAAATTTTCAAATATAATACTTACTAGCTTTTATGTGAAGAATATCATGAAAAAGAAGCAATATAAAAAATATATAATATGAATAATATCTGCATAGACAGGAACATGGTATGATATTTTGTAACGGAGAACTTGTATCAAATTTAATTGTAAGGGTGTGTCCCCTATAATAACATAACAAAATTCCCTAATAATAATGACCAAGTTTTAATGGCTGTAGGTCTTTCACTATATTTGTCTGCATAGATTACAACAAAATTCCTCCCATACACTACAATGTTCCTATATTTGTATGCAAGTATGTATGGAGATGTATGTCATACCTCTATGTGCGTATGCAAATGTCCATGAAGATATGTATTTTGGTATGTATTCCTGGTTGAAAGTCATTCTCAACTTGTTTATAACCAAAATGCACATTATGTTGTGCAAATAAATCAATGCATTTCCACAAAGTCTTTATGTACTGCTAGAGAGCAGTTAATTTTGTAAACTATATTAAATCAAATTTGATGAAAAAAACCATAATCAGTTGAATTATATAATGAAGGTTTCACACTTTGCTGGATATGACATAACTTTGGAAATATATTCAAACAAATGTGTGAACAATTAAAAAAATCAACTATTTAGTGCTGCTGAGATTCCAGTGCCTTATTAGGATCATGTTTACTGGATACAATAACAAAATAACATCAAAATCAATGAAAAATATTTGCTGTTGCTGTTTCAGCACATTATAAGCCATACATGGCGGCCATTATAACTGGTGCAAGAAGAATCTGGCAAAACCCTAGGAATAAACAATGACCAACAGGAAGTTACTGGTATGCTTTCCCACATACCCAAACTGGTAAGGTCCGAGAATCAAACCCATGCTGGCAGAGGTAAGATGGCAGCAATTGACAAACGTGAGCACTTTAGACCACCTGGCCACCCAGTGAAGGATACCGAGACTACTTTGCTGTATTATAACAATAAATAAACTAAACATACTAGCATCATTACAGAAAGGAAATAATCTAAACACCACAAACATGCTATCAAAGGCGTATACAATTTCTGTGTTATCAGACTCATATCTGTGATTTTAGTTTACGCCATTTACAGTGCAATCAGATCTGTTGCTTCTTTCACACATACCCCGTTTTTTCTTTCGTTTTTTTTTTCTCACGGACTTTTTTAGACCACAATAAGTTCATCCCGAAAGAAAAGAATAAAAAATTTCTACTTTGCGTTCTGTCTCTTACATGAATGTTTACAGGCAGCATTAGAAAATCTAGAGGTAAAAATACTTACCAACTGTTTTGTCAATGATAGCAGGAAAAAAAGAAATATAAAAAAATCAATAATATGATACAACAGATAAAGTTCAGTATAAATATAATCATGATGATATAATGTGTTGTAAAGGAGAACTTGTATAACCTTTAACTGTTTAGTGTTTCCTTGTAATAATAAGACTAAATGCCTTCTAACAGTCTAAACGATCAACAAGCTTTGTACAGCTAGATTTATTTAACTCCATGCTTACGGCCCGTATAGCAACAAACTCTTTATCATGCAATTGGATTTTCCGATATATGTATGCATATATATAAAGAGATACACATGTTATATCTATATGCGCTCATTCCTGTATCCATGAATATATGGATTTTGGCATGAATTCTGAGTTGTAAGTCACTATCAAGTTGTTTAGGATCAAAACCCATGTTTTGTTGTGCACATTTTGATAAAACCTTTATATACTGCAGGATACCATAAATCCTGGAAACTATTTCAAACAAAAAAAAAAAAAGAAACAAAATAAGTAATTAAATTATGCATAAAGCCCAAAGAAATAAAATAACTGAATTATACATTGAAGGCTTCAGTTTCTGCTGGATGATGTATAAGTTTGGAAGTATATTCAAACAGAATCTGAATAAATTACAAAATATATGATTTAATGCTTATAAGAGATTCAATTGCCTTATCTGGATCATGTTTACAGTACATATTCACAAAATGAATTCAAATTCTGTGAAAGAACCGATATTACTAACTGTGTTATAATAGAAAATGAACAAAACGTTAATATTGTTACATAAAAAGTAAACATAACATTACTGCTATGAAAGACGTCTATATTATATGACAAAATGACTATTGTCAATATCTTCACGTTAAGCTGTCTACAGAATTGTTAGAGCTGCTGTTTACTATTTCAGTTTCCACGGATTTTTTTATCAGCTTTTCCTCAGGGATTATTTTACACAAAAAAGGTTACTGAAACAAACAAATCATACATGTTCCTCTTTTGTTCTGTCTCTCAGATGACTGACAAAGTATTATAAAAGTCAAGATATAATACTTACACCCTGTTTGATGAAGGATAACATGAAAAAGAAATATAAAAATCAATAATATGATGCTACTGATTAATCTCAGCAAAGACAGGAAAAGAAAAAGCTATGTCTTGTAATATAGAACATCTATCAACTTTAATTGTTAGGTGTATCCTCCATAATAAATACACATTATATTGTGCTAATTAATCGATATATTTCAATAAAGTCAATTTTAGAAACTATTTAAAATCAATTAGAAAAATAAAATAAATAATCGAAGTATGCAGTGAAGGCTTCATGTTCTAGATGGATACGAAACAACTTGGGAAATATATTCAAACAGCAAAAGTACAATTAAAAATCAATTATTCAATGTGGATGAGACTATAATTCCTTATTAAGATGATGTTTACTTGTCATAATCACAAAATGACATCAAATTCAGTGCAAGTTACCAACTTTATATTGCTGTATTATAACTCAAAATACAAGAAACATGTCGATATAATGACAGAAAAAACACTACAAAACTGCTCTCAAAAACGTCTACAATTCCTTTGTTATCTAAATAGTATCTATGATTTTACTTTAAGTCATCTACAGTACAATTACATCGATTGCTTCCTCTTTCTCCGTAAGTTTTTTTCTCATGGATAACTTTATACCCAAAACAAGGCTATTGGAAGAAGAGAATCAAACTTTTCAACTGTTTGGTTCTGTTTCTTAGATGACTGTTTACAGAAAACATTAGAAAATGTCAAGATATACTTACACACTGTGTTGTGAAAGGTTGCAAAGAAACAAAAACAATATGAAGTGATCAATGCTATGATAATACAAATTTATCTCAGTATATATAACAACAGGTTGACATAATGTGCTGTAATCGAGAACTTATCTCAACTTTATTTGTTTAGTGTCTTCAATAATGATATAACTAAATTCCTACTTAACAATCAGCAAGCAATATATTGCTACACTTCCCTTACTACATTTGCATCAATGTTTGACAAACATCTTCCCATACACTAGGATGTTTTGGTATTTGTATCCATTTTGCTATGAATTCCTGCTTATAAGTCATTCTCAAGTTGTATATGTTGTGCCAGTTAATCGGTATATTTCTACAAAGTCTTCATAAATTGCTAGATACCACTTAATTTTGGAAACTATTTCGAATATAAAAATAAAATAAGCATCTGAATTATACAATGAAGGCTACACTTTCTGCTTTATACGACAAAAACGTTGGAATCTTATTCAATCCGAGCCTTAACATAAGAATATTGCTTTGAAGGGCGCCTGTACTTTGTCATCTGATTGTGAGCGATGATTTGAATATATGCTATAAACAGTATAGTTAGATCTGCTGTTTGTTCTTTCAGTTTCCATACTTAAGCTTCTAGTTTTCATCAGGGATTATTTTACATACTAAACAAGGTTACTGGAAGCACAAAATTAGATTTTCCACTCCACTGTTCTCTACCTTAAATGACAGTTTAGAGGAAGTATTACAAAATGTCGATACTTACCAACTGTTACTGATCAATATCATGAAAAAGAAGAAATGAAAAAAATCATTAAAATGACACCACTATTTAATCTTATAATAGATAGGAAGATGTGGGAATAATGTGTCGTAATGGAGAACTTGTATCATATTTATTTGTTAGGTGCATCCTCAATAAGAATGTAACTAAATTCCTTTTAATAACCAGCAAGCTTGGCATGGTTATATTTGTTCACTATATTTATCTGCCTGTATTATAAGAAAGTTGTTCCCATGCATTAGGATTCTCTGATATTTCTATAGATGTATGTAAGGACGTATGCATGTATTGACGAAAATATATATTTTGGTATGCATTTCTGGTTATAGGTCATATCAACTTGTTTATAAAGAACATGCACAGTATATTGTGCAAATGCATCAATATATTTCTACAAAGTCTGTGCATACTTCTGGATAGTAGTTAATTTTGGAAATTATTTCAAAACAAAATTAAAAAACAATAAGCAACAGAATTATAGAAAACCTGAACAATTAGAAAATCAAGCATTCAATGCTGATGAGATTCCAATGCTATATTAGATCATCTTTACTGGACACAATGATATTAAATTCAGTCAAGAAACTGTTATTGCGATGATGAATTAGAATGAAAAATAAAGAAAGCATATTGATGTTGTTGCAGAAAAGAAATCGAACACAAGAATATTGCTGTGAAAGCTGTCCGTAATTTTATTGTTATCTGACTCTTATCTTTGACTTACTTTGACCTATGCTAACTTTATCTGTAGTAGATATGGAAGAGTCGTTTCAGAATGGGAGGGGGCTGATTATATATCTGTGTGTGTGTGTGTGTGTGTGTGTGTGTGTGTGTGTGTGTGTATATATATATATATATATATATATATATATATATATATATATATATATATATATATATATATATATATATATATATACCCCCATTCTGTACTCATCGAGTTTATTACTTTTACCTTCCCCAAACAGTTATATCATGTACCTGCATTCACACAATCTATAGAGCAGGGCAATGATGCAGCCCATACCTGTTTGTGAGTTTTCGTGGGTTGATCGCGGTGATGTGAACATACACGTACGCATACACAAGTACGATCATAATAGTGACAATGGATATTTCTCTGAAGTCGACCTGGAGTATCCAGACGAGCTTCATATTACCCACAATAACTATCCGTTGTCCAAGGAAGTACGCTGGGAGTCCTCAAATTAAAACATCCAATGGAAGTTGTCTTTGGCGCGGATAGGTAAATTCGCCACAATGCTTGTTAAGCCAATCCAAGCAAAGAAGCTGAACCAATTTCACATGGGCTGACTGAGGAAACTGATAAAGATAAGATGGTAGGATCAGGTTCCAGACACTGAGGTTCTCACACGAGCAGGCATTCCAAGCATCCATACCCTACTTATGAAATCGCAGTTGAGATGGGCAGGTCATTTGACCAGGATGCCAGAAGAGCATCTACAAAGATCTTGTACGGCGAACTGAACGTGGGAAAAGGATCAAAGGTTGGTTAGAAAAAAAACACTTCAAAGATTTTCTCAAGTCGTCCTAGAAACACTTCAACACTGATCCTGAATCTTGGGAAGATCTCTCATGACATCGCTCCACCTGGCGAAGTCTCGTCCATACTGTAGCTAAAACTTCTGAAAGCAGGAGAAATGCAAAGGCAGTGCAGAAGTGTGAGCAGGGTAAATCTCAGAAAAACAGCACATCCACAATTGATCAAGCAAACACAAGCTGCAACTGTCCAGTGTGCCACAGACAGTTCAGAGCACAAACTGGCCTGATCACCGAGCCAATTACTCACAGAAAACAAACAAGTCAGTGATGTCATTGTCATCTTTGAACTCAAAGGATGAACAACAAAAGAACAACAACAGCACCACAACATTTATGAAGGAGGTCGTCGGTGTATTCTACAAAATCCCACAAATGCCGCTCTTGAGAGCGTTGGAATATTATATTAAAATAACTAAATCATATCAATCTGGAGACTTAAAGAAAGACCAAGAAATTTTTGTAGCATTTATGGACAAATAGATGAGGAAAAACCTACGAAACGAAATACCAGGCAGCAAGCACGTACTCCCGAACCCGAAACCGAACTCTAATCTAAATACGTACATGCACCTGAATCTGGACCCTCGTACAAACCGCACCAAATAAACAAAGGAGAAGGCTTTAGTGGGTTATGTGACCCTTACGAACTTGCGGATCGGCTGTAAACACTCGTGTGATCGGTTCTGACTGGCAACAACACACTTTATGTCATCAATGAGGCCAGATCGATTTGGCAGCGGTTGCAAACATAAGACATCATGAACCGAAAAACGTTTCGCGCACTGATGCGTGATTTTATTGAAGACATCGATGATGTATACTATGATGAGTTCTGATGCACTTCGTGTTTTATGCGGAATCAATACTGCAATTCAGCAAGTTGTTGCTAGCACAGAAGATCACCTAGATGATCAGGATCTCATCAAACAAACCAAACTCTCATGGAACATTCAGCTACACCAATCACCGTGGAAGAAGGTCGCACACCTGAAATTGCACGTGTATTACAGATGGCCTAATATCCGTTCATGACCATTCGTGCTCTTCCCGCAAATGGCACGTTCGTGTTTTCGATGGATTTTGGGGCAACCTGGAAAACGTAAAACATGGAATTAATCGTTGAACAGATTCAACGGAGGATATTATTGCAGACTAACACAGACTCTTCAATTTTTATACGTGAAGATGAGCCTATAATCAGACCTGCTATACCGACTAAATCTACACCGTATAAGGTTGAAAATTCATGGTCGTCAATAGAGCATTTTCTCGACTGGCATGGAAACGATAATGAAATTCCGATAGTCAAACGAATCTTACGCTCAGAGCCTAAAGGATCTGGATACAATTTCGTACCAGACATTCTTGTCAGGATTAGACAACTGATTCAGACCAATTTAACTTGTGACACTGTCAACGGCAGTTATGAAAGCGGAGTCTAGGCCATGTAAACAGCATAGGGTTACGTTCTGTTAGGATTTTCGCCAACTGTAGAATTGGAGGATCTATTGTCGATTACTTACGCGGCTCGTCCATTTCAGAATCCCCAGCTGATACAGTTTAGTTTATGCTTGTGGGCATATGATTGAGATCAACGCCGAGACCTGTAATACAACCGTATATTAGTGACCGACCAGATATTTAAATACAGTGATAGTCGTACGTGGACGTGTTACAGCCCTGCGAGTTATCAACACAAGATAACCCGTTTAGGAGACATATTACGGAACTGACCTTGGTGATGTTGTCCAAGGATTGTTTACATGCGCACCAAAGGTACTCTCGGGATCGTCTTTGGGCGCTGAACCACTCACTCAACAAGTTACAGTGCGAGTCGTTGATAGTATCAAAAACGTTGCTGTGGATCGATTAAAAAATATGGGATTATGAGCGAATCAATCGATTCGAGATCGAATATGACAATTAATGAATCGACAATGCTTGATCCAAAGGCGGTTGTGTTATCATCGACAGCAACAATGCTTTCGCTGGTTAGTAAAATCATCAATGCAGTCGCTTACCAGCTTCTAGCCGATTCAATGCCTGCAAATAGACTGGTCGTGGATGCAAGCTGTAAGATTGGACATGTGTGGAAAAGCCACGAAAGCTGTCTCACAAAAAGGTATTAGAGGAAACCGTTAATGTAATAAATTATGTCAAACTTTCTATAAGTATCTGATAACGTGCTTAACATTGAAGTGTCTTTGAATATAGATCAAAACAAAACTATTTTCAGCATTATTAAAACTAGGCCAAGGAACGTAAATTAAGATAGGCTAATATAATTACAAATACATGTCTCAGCATTTTCTCCCTTAGAAATGGATGGAAAAATTGCACAAAACGTTAATGGTAATCCAGATCTCGATCACAGCAAGAAGATTGGATTTGCACAGAATGGCACCATGGAGTTGTTTAAAAGCACACGTTATTCCATTGATCGAAAGAAAGTCAAAGCAGTTTTATATACATTGAGTTGACATTACCACGACGATTCTTGGACTCGCGGGATACGGTTACGATTATGCAAGATCCGCTGGCCCGTCTATGATATTCCAAAGGGATGCAACCAACACTGCAGATCATATGAGTATTTGCAGTATCAACTTGATCAAGTTGTTATCCGAACCCCCAACCCGCTGTTTTTTTTTTCTAACAGACCTGGTGTTGGTGGGGTCGCTGTGCCAAGAAAAAATGGCATTATAATATTGGATTCGGGGTGCGTCAATAACAATTTCATGATCTTTCATTGTCGTTTTCATGCCCGTTTCCTCTTGTCATATATTTGGGTTTTGCAGTGCTGTTTGAAATTTTCGGAACCAAACGCAGTCAAATTATATCAAAACCCCAACCATAATGATGTAATTTCGCGTGCTAATGGACATGTAGATGGTATAGTTATATTATCAAAATTAACATTGTGGATCCTTGTGCTTACCTCTTCAATAGCCACATAAACATGTTTGCTGGTATTTATGAGTTCCGGATGCACATCACCACTATAATTTTACACACCTTCAAAACTTAAAAGCACAAAAAACGCAGGCCAGGTCACACTGCAGCTTTCTCCGACAAGGTTAGCTGGAAATTATTCCTTATGTTTGACTATAAGACAACTTAATAAGCTTAATTAGGCCAAACAAAAGAATACCTCGGTAACATTAAAATTATTCAAGTCTGATGTGACGTAAATACATTCATCGCAGCCATTACAGCACTGCTTGCGCCTGCCGTTGCAAAAGAAGCTGCGTTAGAGGCGGTCAGAACTGCATCCAGAAAGCTTTGAGAAAAGTGCTCGATGCACAAGTAGCGTCTGGCAGAGCCTCCAATCAGTGCATAAAAAGGAAAAACTATTCCATTACCCCAAACAACTCGTACCAGGTAATACTCGCAAAAGGCCGTGCGTCTATTAACCAATCTTGGTTTACTCGTGACGGTGAAGTCAGTCAAACATTTCCGAGGTATCTTCATGCGTGATGAACTTGCATCGATTTATCTCCATGCGTGGGATTCATGGACAGGACCTGATATTCATTAGATTGCGTACATGGTAACACCTTGACATTATATTTTCACTGGTACGGACTTGCACCGCCACTTGAAGTTGTTAATTAACTCGAAGCGGTGGCCCTAGAAGATAGAATCATCCACCTGTTTTATTCAACTCTACCAATAAAAACCCGACCGGATGGGCTAATATGTGGATATCTTGTTAAAGCATTGCGTGCCTTTGAGCGTTCAACAACACCACGTACTCTTGTTGATTGTAACTTATCACTTAATATTATATGCCTGTTATTAATGTTTATGGACGTTATGCATCCTGTCGCGGCGCTAATGTGGATCATTGTTTCTGTTGTTGTTGTTGTTGTAGGGTTTAACACCATTTTTCAGCACAAGATAGGCTACACATGGCGGCCAGTATAAATGGTAGAGGAAGAACCTGGGAAAACCCGGAAGGAACCACCGACCCACGAGAAGCTACTGACAAGCTTTCTCACATATCTACATTGGCTGAACCCGAGACTCGAACCCACGCAGACAGAGGTGAAATGTCAGTGATCCGTAACGGTGAGCGCTTTAGACTACTCGGATCGGGGCCCATGATGTGGATTGAGGTCTCCCACCAAAGAAGGTATCGCAGTTTACCAGCCAGGTTGACGTTGATCCGGCCTAGTTTGTGATTCTTCAAGCTCAATTTGAAAAACTTAAAACCAAAAGTTGGATAGTCAAGATACTGTTCTGAGGCTGCGAAACGCTGTTGCAAAGAACCTGTCTCAAATTAACGAAAGCGTGGGAACAAGGGACTTGGGCATGTTGTCTGCTTTATCAAAGACTACGTCAACACAAATACGGTATCGAAAGTTAAAAAGTCTGGTGATGAAATGAGTGGAGACCTTATCAAACATGGAAGCTGAATTTAACTAGTACGAGAGCCAACTGATGATGAGGATGCAATGAAGCAATATGTGGATATAAAGGTTGCTGTGATACCCCCTCCATATTAACTTTAGGGGCCCAAAGTTAAGGAATAGTAATCAAAGAAGTAATGGAAAACACTGACGAGTTATCCTAAGCAAATGGTTTACCTGTTTTCCATTGCCTTGTATGTGGTTTTGATATATCTAAACATCACATCTTAACGGTGCGCGAGTCCGGATCATACGTGTTTATCATTACAGTGCGCTGTTTTACAGTATACCTGTTTAACATGGTATTTGTTTTCACCATGGTAATTTTTCACTGTAACAGTATTTCAGTAGTTTCCGAATTAAATGATATTAACAGAATATTTTCATATCACATGACAAGACAATTCAATAACTACTATTGAATTTTTTACAAAATGATTGGATTTGTCAAAAGTTGGTTTTAAAAATTACAAATATAATTCTATTTATGATATTTGAATCACATGTTTGACAGGTGTCATGAATGCAAAACATGGTGGCCAAATAGAACGTTGTGATAGATAAAAGTGTCCAACTTAAGGAATAATTTCGGATTTAAAAAAATAAAAAACCAAACAAAATGTCATTTTATAGTTATTTACATGCGTATGGTAATGTTTTAAGGACATGAAGTCCTTTGCAAGACTGCGAATCAGCCTTAGATGTTTAGGACAGCAGTTGTTTTCTGTTTGAATTTACTTAATTAAAATATTTGCTCGTTTGTTGAGTGTGTTTTATATTTACTTCCCTCTCTGATAAATACCGCTCTCAGGTGATGAAATCCCACTCAAAGTTTCACTGCCTAAATATCAATAGTGTAGCTAGCAAATTACAGGCTTCAGCATCAACAATTCCTATTTTATCAACAAGCTCTTTAACCTCAACATCATGTCTTTCACAGGTATCAGCAATAGCAAAAGCTTAATCATCTCATTATACATACAGATTTTAGATTACAGCTTATGGAACAATTAACATACACATGCAAATTTCGTCTAGTATGTCGTCCCTACCATTTAATTTTCGGATTGTGAGGGTCTGCAATTGTCTGCTGACCTAAACTATTTTTTTTTTATCAAGACAATTAATTAATAACTTAATGGAAATAGTATCGTATTATACTGCTTTAACTCAGAGCAAGATGTTTTTCTCAGCGGTTGACAAATGGAAATATTTTAACAAAAGGTGCGACACCCCTGCCACAGAACATTAAATTGCTGACGCCCAATATAACTGTGGTATACAGTGGTGTGTAACATTGTAGGTACTGCTTCCAGACTGGCCGCAGCAAGAACGATTGGAGCTGGTGTGGCGGTAATCATGACAATGACATAATTAATAGATGCACCAATTGGAACTGTTCGATAGCAACCAGAGTCTCTAGTGGAATTGATAACACAATATCGTGATGTCTACATAACCAAATATGTGCCTATTCGGAAATTCTGCCTCGCCAGTGGCAGTGTTTTGACGATGTCGCCATTGTTGCTGTATATGTGATCTTGTTATGAGGCTTACATGATGTGATATTAACTTTTGTAAAGGGAGTAGTTTTACGCTAACAGATTTTGCCAGTAAAAATTTTCACTCTAGCATAAGTATAGTATTTGTTTCATTGCCCGATAGCACATGCACTCGCATTTGATTGTCAATATAAAAACAGTAAAGTTATGGGGTATTTAACAAGTTAACCAATATACGCTCCCAATATCTCAAATGATTATTTTACCACTACTTATGATGCATTTTCTTTCACAGCTTCCAATGACTCTTTCCAGTTTTCCAACAGGGATAATTTTACTCAAAACAACAGGGATTATTTTACTCAAAACAAGGTCATTAGAAGAAAAAAATCTTCATTCTCTTAAAACGTGATTTAGAGAAAGTATTAGAAAATTTCAAGATAAAATACTTACCCTGTTTTGTTAAGGATACCATGAAAAAGAAAAAAAAAAAAAACACATAAAAGCTCAATAAAGTGACACCTTAGATGATGGTATAATGTTGGAGAAGAGAACTTATCTCAAATTCGTGCATCCTCTATAATAATGCAACTAAGTTCCTACTTAAAAATCAACATGAATTACATGGTTATTTTTCTATCACTATATCTGTCTGCATGCATAATAATAAAGCTGTAACAAAACCTCATATATTTCTTTGCATGCATGTTTATCTTTATGCGGGAATCCATCCATCCATAAAGATGTATATTTTGGTATGCGTAGTATGGCCACATTTATTTCACTATAATTCTCTATTATACAAAAGATGTTCACA